>JAQPPZ010003933.1:0-82656 GCA_028583015.1 Wollemia nobilis
GACTTGAAACCTGCATGCCACATGTCACATGCTCTCTGCGCCTTCTGTAAAGCCACTCTGTGAAAAACCTGACAAAAACTGCATGCCGCCTGCTCACCTTTTCGGCCACGAAAATGCGACATGTCACGAAATCATGACATGTCGCGATATCGCTACATTCTTCCCGGTCATACATCCTTGGCAGCGTCTTGTCGCGATATCGTGACCGTTTCTATTCTGAGCCTTCCTTCCACAATTTGTAGTGATATCGCTACCATCTCTCCATCGAGCTTCCTTCTCACCAAGCTGTAGCAAAATCGCTACCATCTATCCGTCGGGCTTCCTTGGCAACTTTACATCGCGACATCACGACCATTATCACTTTCTTGCCTTATTCCGACAAACTGTCACGATATCGCTACCGCTTTCATGTTTCGTACGCCTTGGCAAAACCTGTCGCAATATCGCGATGTTTTTCCCCCTCAGACCTTCATGTCGCTTTCTATCGTGATATCGCTACATTTCTCTTTTCGTACGCCTCCCCAAAAAATGTCACGAAATCGTGACCATTTTCTCCGTCCGTACAATTTGCCAAAACATGTCGCGAAATTGCGACCATTTTCTCCGTCCGTATAGTTTGCCAAAACACGTCGCGAAATCATGACCATTTTCATTCTTTTCCAACGGCATGTCGCGATTTCGCGACACCACTTCTTTTCTTCTCAGTGACATGTCACAATTTCGTGACGACTTTCAATTTTTCTTCTCTCTCCTCTTCAGCAGCGATGGAGCTACATGTTGCGATTTCGTGACAACTTTCCTATTTCCAGCAGCGATGGCGCGACAAGTCGTGATTTTGTGACATGTCGCGATTTCGTGACATGTCGCGATTTCGCGACACTTTCAACACTTAGGCATTTTTTCTCTTTTCTTCAATTTTAGCATCTGGGTCACCGAGATTCTTCTCTGCAAGCCTACAAAAATGTGGGTCCCCAATTTTGGGGTGTGTTCTGGATCAACCAAAACACAAGGGAAATAAACCCCTAGAATAGGAACCACCCCTAGTCTCAACCATCTCTACCAAAGAGATGCCTAGCATAATGGAATTCGAGACACCTAATTCACCCTACATGGAGTGGACTCTGGAATAACTCCCATTCGCTCCCCCTCAACCGCCAATGATCACCATTGAGATGGCCAACACGGGGCTGGGGGAGTATTTAGTGTGAAACATTGTAGCAACACCCACACTTGATTCCATGCAGGACATGGGGAGACCTCGCCTCCCCATCGGATCTGTGGTTCCTCTAGGCTACCCACCCAATGAGATGAACTTTTTTTATGGGGGCCTGGATAATGGCATTGAACCTTGCATGCAATAAGATGAATACGAAGAGCCTTTTACTGAATATGTCAACTATTTGTCCAACCCAGACTTCACTCTGAGATACCTTGGCCAATGCAATTGGCATGGATATGGGTTAGAAATATATGAGAAAGGAGTGCATGTCCTTTGCCAACCAAGATACCAAATGTCGTATGACAAGTCAGGCATAGGGTTCAACCACCCCCTGCCCCTGGACATCTTGGTAGAGAACATGCAAGGATTGGGGATAGGCAATAAGGATGGGTTGGCATTAGATCCATATGCCAATCCTAACACAACTTATACATTGGGGGATTATCTCCCCTTGCTAACAACCAACCTTGTTGACCTTAACAACCCTTTCCCTTCGGTCGAAAAGGGAGAAAGTTTGAGGACTCACCTACAAGGGGGATATAGACAAGACCAAGAAGGTTCTTCAGAAGATGAGTCAGAGTACGAGGTAGCACCTTGGGATCCTTTCGAGTCTGATAGAAATCATTCACAAGTGACTCCTATGGATGATTATCAAGAGAGCTTCCTGACAATGTTCCCTTTGGATGATCTAATTGAGCATATGCCACCTCAAGAGAATTAGGTCTCCCCACAGAGAGTGGAACAACCTCGATGGGACCACATTAATTTTCTCAAGCAAGATGAGCCTCACATGTCACAAATAGTTGTTGGATCCAACGAAGGCCTTTGGATCTCTAACAGTGATTATGAATATGAAACTGAGATGGCCTATCTCAATCATATGCGACAACAACAATATCCCTTGGACATAGATGACATGTTTGAACAACTACACATAGGGCCAAGGCATAGGTGGCATCTAAACCATGCGTAGTTATAGAAATTACTGCACCCGCCACTCTAGGCATACATGGAACATCTTCCACCTGGAGATCCTATAGCACCATCAGTGCCTAGGGTAGATCCGGTCCTCTTATCTACACACAGGACCGATCCATTTGTACCAATGCCCATAGAGCCAGATCCGAAGCACAAAGATCATCTAGGATGTCTGAGTAACCACACCTATGGTAATGGAGATCAAAATAATTTCATTAACATGATCTCCATTGATTTAACCACCCCAATCCGCAATCCAGCTGACCCAACACGGTCATTGCATCTAGACCTAGATGTTACAGATTGGGATTGTGCTGACGCACCGCCATCTCCATCAGAGTACTGGCCTTGTGGTGGGATGTTCCATTTCACCCTTGGACAGACTCAGGATGTCTTCCATGTTGAAGAGGAACATGACATTCTGAACAATGATCTAAATTCAGCAAATGATATCCACTTGATCCCAACTCCACACTAGTTGGAGGATGGGTCCCACATGTCGATCGAGGAGATGACTGACGTAGACATCAACTCAGACCCAATGAATACACAGATCATCAAAATGGGGGTAAGTCTATCCCCCAAAGAGCAAGCCGACTACATTGCCCTTCTCAAAGAGAAGAAGGAGGTTTTTGCATGGTCCTACAAATACATGTCGGGACTAGACCCGTAGGTAGTCACGCATAATCTAACGCTTGATCCGACAGTCAAGACAGTAAAGAAAAAACTATGTAAGATGCATCCAATGGTAGCCTTAATGGTAAAATATGAGTTACAAAAGTTTTTGGATTCACAATTTGTCATCTACATGGATTACCCACCATGGTTGTCTAACATGGTGCCCATCAAGAATCCCGACGGGAGGATTCGCATATGCACCGATTTTTGAGATCTAAACAAAGTGAGTCCTAAGGATGATTCCCCCTTGCTTAGCATTGACACATTGGTAGATGCTAAAACAGGCCATGAAATGCTTTCCCTCATGGATGGTTTCTAGGGATACAATCAGATTCGTATTAATCCCAAGGACCAACTATAAATGGCATTCACAACGCCTTGGGGGAAATTTGTTATAAGGTCATGCCCTTTGGCCTTAAAAATGCTGGTGCTACCTACCAACGTGCCATGACGTACATCTTCTACGATCACATGCATAAAAATTTGGAATATTACATGGATGATTTGTTGGCCAAATATCTTTGGTGCCCAGATCATCTCGATGACCTAAGCAAGATCCTCGATCATGTCATGGAATATAAAGTTAGACTAAACCCCAAGAAGTGTGTATTTGGTGTCACATTTGGAAAGCTCTTGGGTTTCATAGTCTCCAAACGAGGAATCGAGGTAGACCCACACAAAGTCAAGGCAATCCTTGAAATGCTTCCCCCAACTACCATTAAGCAGCTCATAAGTCTACAGGGAAAGGTCGCATCGATCAAGCACTTCATAGCACAACTATCTGACAAGTGCCGACCCATGAATAAGTTATTGCACAAGGGGGTCACATTTCACTGGGATGACGAGTGTCAGTCAACCTTTGACGACATTAAACAATACCTGGCTTCATCGCCAATATTGGAACCGCATAGAGTAGGAGTGTCATTCTACATATACATCTCAGCTACTGAGGTGGCACTGGGCACCATGCTAGCCCAAAAAAATGAACTACACAAATAATAGGCTAATTACTATCTTAGCCGCACCCTGGTCAGTTATGAACTTAACTATGCATACTTTGAGAAGCTCTACTTGGCAATGGTGTTTGCTACCAAAAAGCTACGCCACTGCATGCTCAGCAATACAACATATGTTGTGTCTAAGGAGAATCCATTGTGATACATGATGAGTCGTACTTATCATAGTAGCTGCACGACGAAATGGATCATATTGTTGACAGAGTTTGACATAGAATTCAATGGGCAGAAATCCATAAAAGGTCAAGTCATCGCCAATCAACTGGTAGAGGCTCCTCTTGAAGACAACCAGCCTTTGACCGTAGAATTACCGGATGATGGGGTCTTCCATGTTTCATAATCGTCAGATCTAATGATCCTGAGTCACAGGCTGACATGACCCTATTCTTTGATGGTTCAAAATGTGAGCAAGGAGGTGGCATAGGAATTATATTCTTCACACCGCAAGGGTCTTCTATGCCTCTCTCATTTAAATTAGACTTCCTGTGCACCAAAAACAATGCAGAATACGAAGCCTTGCTCATAGGTCTTCAAACAACAGTCACCATGAACATCAAACATTTAAACATCTTTGATGATTCGTTGTTAATTGTCAATCAAGTCAAAGGGGTATTCCAATGTAAATGCCCAATCCTACAGGCCTACAAAGCCCTTGTGGACAAATTCCTGGCACAACTTGAATGGTGTGATATCAAGGCACTCCCTCGATCCATGAATAGTTTTGCAAAAACTATGGCCTCCTTAGGGTCACTAATCCCGCAAGACCCTTTCGATGAAATGACAACCATTCAGGTCAAAACATTATCGCAATCTACGATGGAGCATGCAAGCTCTAACCTAATTCTAGGAATCCACTTGATCTAGATTGAACCATCTCAAGATAGGTTCTCTCGAATCCATGATTGTCTGACTCAAGCCAACTGGGGGTCCTTGTTCTCCTTGACCCCTCTTAATAGCAACACAATGCTATTTTTACAAGTTCTTTCCGTTCAAATTTTGCTAGGGATGAACTTCAAGAGGGATTGGTCATTCATACCATCGAGGTTTCTGATTAGCAATATTGGTACACACCCATTAGGGATTACCTCAATATAGGTAACCTCCCACTTGGATTGACACAAGCCGTGAAAATATCATTCAAATAGAAAGCGGCAAAACATGTCTTGTTAGGAGAAATTTTGTATCATCAGAGCTATGAAGGAATCCTCCTCCATTGCTTGGACCAGTAGGAGTCTGCTTGGGCAATCACCCAAGCCCACGATGGTACATGCGGTGGAAACTTCAACGGTATGTCCATCACAAAGTGCATCCTTCGCATGGGCTATTATTGGCCATATTTAGAGAGAGATTGTTGCGCATATGTCAAGAAGTGTGTGGAGTGTCAACATCATGCCAATTTGACACATGTACCTTCTCAGGCCTTGCAACCGATCCAATCGGCTTGGAATTTTTTGCAGTGGGGATTCGATCTAATCATAAATATCTCCCCTGCGTCGTCGAGTCTTCACACATTCATCATAACGGCCACAGAGTACTTCACCAAGTGGGTGGAAGCTATTTCGCTAACCTCTATGACAGGACCCCGCATTGTAGAGTTTATTTTTCATAACATCATATGTCATTTTGGTATTCCATCCAAGATCATCTTGGATAATGGGACGTCATTCAAGAATAAATATGTGTATGCTTTAACAACAAAGTACAAGATACAACACAGTTTTTCAACACCCTATTATCCACAGGCAAATGGACAAGCAGAGGCATCAAACAAAATGCTAGTCGCCATCCTCAAAAATACCATCGTAGACAGTCATAAGGATTTTCACATTCAAATCTCGCTTGCCCTATGGTCTTATCGCACTAGAATTCATATGCCCACTAGGGCTACTCCATTTTCGTTGGTGTATGGCTTCGAGGTTGTCATGCCTCTCGAGTTGGAGATCCCTTCCATGCGTATTTCAATGCAAGAGTTCATCGATGATGACAATGCATGGCAGGCCTGGTTATACCAACTAACGTTGCTCGATGAAAGACACGTTAATGCTCTCGAGCATTTACATATCTATCAAGAGCGACTTAAGAAAGCATACAACATGAAGGTCCACCTACGGGACTTTCAAGTTGGTGACTTTGTCTTAAAAGAGAACCAACAAAATTATAATTTGCCATCCCATATAAGGGACAAGTTTACGGAAAACTGGTTAGGTCCTTATGTGATTGATAGTAAAATAGGACCTGAAACATACCGAATCGCCTCTCTTGAAGGAATCAAGGAACTAGAACCCTTGAAAATTAGTCATTTGAGGCCATTCCATATCTAGAGATCCATAGTCCAACCAAAAGCTCCAGGGATTCCCAGAATCTCTTGGTCAACCCACAATGTCTCAAAGGTATTTATAAACCCTTTGGTCAAGCCAAAAGCTCCAGGGATTCCCAAAATTGCTTGGTCAAACCCAAAAGCTCCAAGGATTGCCACAATTGCTTTGTCAAACCCAAAAGATCCAAGGATTCCCAAAAATCACTTGGTCAACCCAAAAAGCTCCAAGGATTACCATAATCACTTGGTCAAACCCAAAAGCTCCAAGGATTCCCAAAAATCACTTGGTCAACCCCCAAAAGCTCCAAGGATTTCCACAATCGCTTGGTCAAACCCAAAAGCTCCAAGGATTACCACAATCGCTTGGTCAAACCCAAAAGCTCCAAGGATTCCCACAAATCGCTTGGTCAAACCCAAAAGCTCTAGGGATTCCCCGAATCGCTTGGTCAACCCAAAATGCTCCAAAGGTATCCATAAACCCTTTGGTCAAAACAAAAGCTCCAAGGGTACCCATAACCGCTTGGTCAAAAAAAATATTCAAAAACAAACAAAAACAATAAAATAACTCAAAAATAACAAAAAAAAAATTGCATTTCAATTCCATGCATACTCGTAAAAATCAAAATACAAAAATATAGGTTGCATTAGGCATTGCATCCATACATTGCATATTTGCTGGTCATACAAGTCAAATGCACCATAGACTATAATTACTCGGTAATTCCATCATTATCCACCTCAAATCCATTTTATAAACGCATACATCTAGAATAACACCATCATTAGCATAGTCAGTTGTCTCCTAATGTATATAGGGTTTTCGTCATTCAGCTGTCTTTAAATTTCTAGCCCAAAACTATACAAAGTTAAACAAATTTTACAAGGGAAAGTTTTACTTGGGTCATGCCTTGTTATGAAGCATCCCTACACAAGATAAAACACATAAAATAATTCCCAAGTTGTGCAACTGTAAGAAGAAAACTACAAAGCAGTCTAGGGTACTATAGGTGAAATATTAGCCTGTTCATCCCCCTGTGCGAATGGTTCAAGAGTGCTAAGAATTGGCAAAATGAAAAGCTCTTCCACATCCATTCCCCCTAATCAACACTGGTTTTCACCACTCACAAAAATCCCAATCACCGTTGGTCCCCGAAGTTGTAAGGATTCGTACTACACGCCCCTGAAAAGGATGGGTAGTCATCCCCAAGGCCTAAAAGGATCAATGCCATTAAAAAACAAAATATCTACAAACCATCATCATGACCACTTCCAATCACCTTTGGTCTCCAAAGTCGTAAGGATTCGTACTACACGTCCTTGAAAAAGATGGGTAGTCATCCCCAAGGCCTAAAAGATCAATGCCCTTACTTCATAATCTCCATAATCCCCTTTGGTTCCCAAAGTCGTAAGGATTCGTACTACACATCCTTGCACAGGATGGGTAGTCATCCCCAAGTCCAAGAGGATCAATTTCATTCATAAACCAAAAACCTACAAGCTCAACCTTACGAAGCTCACTATGCAAAATGAATTACAGTGGTTATCACCACTATTCAAAATCCTTGCTCAAAAAGAAAAACAAAAAATGAAAAATAAACAGTGATTTTTATCACTATGTAAACGAGAAAGCATCCTAAACCGTTGAGAAAATAAAAATCCAAATTTTGAATCCCTGAAATTCTCAGCATTCGAACAACCATCTAGGTAATCCTCATTACGGGTTTGGTGGACAACCTACCTGGCAATGGCGGTATCCTAAACGCATGACGATATGTCTATCACATTCACTTTACATGTGAGAAGACCAATGTTTGCATGTGGATGAGCTTGCTTATGGTACCTTAGATTGTCCCATGGATTAATCTTGCTAAATACAACAACGAAGTTAGTGGAGCTAATTAGGTGATCCTCAATACAGGTTTGTTTGATAGCCTATCTGGCACTGGCGATATCCTGACAAATACCACATAAAAGAACTCAATTGCACAAATAGGGATGTGAAATAACTTGGCCAAACTCAAGTCTGATTTATACCTTGTTCAAAAGTCTTGCAAGCTAAATGTATAGTCTTGGCTAGTTAGTTAAAATATATGAATCTCAAAAAAGCTTAACTACATTTTAAAACAATTGGTACATTTCATTACATTCATCCCCATCCAAACATACAAAAAAATACAAAAGCAAAGTTCTCACATGCAAAGTCATTCCACAAAGTCATCACATACGTACAGAAAGCTAGTAAATCTTGTACAGTCTATGGTGCCATCGACAAGTTACCAAAAAATCATTCCATATGCATACATCATATAATTAGAAACATCTCATTCATAATACCACATGCATACATCATCATAAATAACTATGCATAAACAAAAAAATAAATCATGACAAGTGTATAAACACAAAGAACGTGATATGTATATATATCATCAAAAATACCAACAGGCTGCAATGAATCGATCCTCTAACCTCACAACAAAATCTAAAAGCTCAAAAACCCCCAAGCCTAGGGCGTCGAACACCATGATCATGTAGGATCGGTGCGACGGGAACTACCCCCCATGGTGTGGGTCCTATGGGACCCCTCAGGGCAACTGCTGCTAGCCCCCACATCACACCTACTAGCCCCATCCTCATCCAATCACCTGGGACAAGATGATTTTGACTGCTCAGTATCACTACCCCTCGTTCGATGTGAAGACCCACCTCCAAAGGGCTCAGGGAACCGCTCCCCGAGGTGAATGATCTCTCCCGCTAGCTCCATCTGGTGTTGGCACCACTCTGCTCCCACCGATTATACATCGCTACTACATCATCACGATGCTCTTGTTGCATCCATAGGAGATCCCTCTCCCATGTCGCATTGGTATCCCCCTCCTGCTAGTGGGATACAACCCATGCGTTCTCCTGATTCGCTAGCTGAGTTCACAAGAGATCCCTCTCCTACAGAGCCTCCCCTAGCTCCTCATCCTGCCTCCATAGTAGCCTCACCAATCATGCATTCTCAGCATGCAACCCTGCCTCCATGTCCTTCAAAACTACCTAATGCATAGGTGAATCCGAGACAATATCCTACTCTGGCTACCACTACTCTTGGACGTCCTGCATCTCTGGTTGATCTGAAAACCCAACCCCCCCAAAAAATCATCCACCTCTACCATGTCCACATACTCGAGTGGAACCCCCCAGCCCTCTCCTGATGCGTCTACATCATCACCCCCTATAGTTGCCGCCTCTATGCCCCCTAGAGGCCCCTCGCCTGCCATTGCCGCAAGATCCACCACTGGTCATACTCAACGATAGCCCCAACATCATCCGCATCTGGGACATCAATCACTATATCTGCATCCTCATCCAGTAGTGCAATGACTGACCAAGCTAGATTCCTCTCATCCCCACGGTGTCGATAGACCACGAGCTCACCAGGTAACCCCTAGCGCACCCCAAACTATCATGTAATCCAGCCATATGGGAAACACTCTTGCATAGTCTCATGATGCCCAATCAGCCATCGCCCCCTATGTACCTTTCGAAGCCACTCTCCAGCCTCAGGCCAGGCTGGACAATCTCGGTAGGGGCACCAGAACACCTCCCCTAGAGTAAGTCAGGCGAAGGCATCGACATAGTGCCCTATGAAACCTACCCATCGTCGACTCTGACCCTGCTCATCAAATATTTGCCATAATACCCCGTGTCCGATCTCTCGATCTACCATCTTTTCCTGAGTCATCCAGGGAAACCCCACCAGCCTCTCCATCGCTATGTACTTTCAAGCCCAGCACTGCAACAAGTAGCTGTAACTAATCCCCTTCCACCTTTGACAGCGGACTTCGTACATCTCATCATAGAGTTGTACTAGCAGATTCTGTCCCCAACTCATGATCATAGGTGCCTCCGTCAGGCACTCCACCAATCGAAACACCACCTCTAGCAGGTTCAATGGGAACCTCATGTCCGAAGAGTCGGGAAGAAACATGTTGGAAATAAGGCCCATTAGTAATGTGTGCCTCACTCCCAACACACCCCTCTCTAACCACCATCGCACCAAAATGCCGCAAATATGGTAGTCTCCCTCTAGCCTCTCCACTGGGCTATCCACCCCCATCTCCTGCCCATGCCCAAAGCAGCATGTCAACACTATTGTCCACTAGTCCCGTGGTGTCGTCCTAATCGGTAGCCCGTCTATCAAAATCCACAAAATCTGATAGATGTCCTCCAAGGTCACCGTCATCTCCCCTATTGGGAGATGGAAGGTGTTGGTCCGAGGATCCCACAGGTTGATTGGGGCCGTCAAATAGGACCGATCCTCGACCACTGGCTCCAGCCGAGTCACCTACTTGAGCCCAAGGGCATCAAGCCACTCCCAATCTGTCAGAGTCAGCGCATCCCGCACTTTCATAAAAACCATGGGCACATGGTACCGAATCTTCACAACCTACGAAATAAAAGAAAACAAAAACATTAAAAAACAATGAAAAATTGTACAACCAAAACATGAATATACAATGATGCATAACACCATGTACAGCTGAAAATAGGTAAATAACGAGAGATAAAATTCACAAAAATACAACAAAATGCATAAACTAATTTTTCAGTTCTAGGGTTTTTAACTCTAAGTCTTAACTGATAAATTACAAACAAATTCAAAAATTCACAACAAAACTAATCTGTCAGTCCTAGGGTTTTTAACTCTAAACTGATAAATTTCAAAAAAAAAATGCATAAACAATTTTATAGTTCCTAGGGCTTTTAACTCTAACTGATAAATTAAAAACAAACATAAAAAAATCAAAAAAATCATTTGTCAGTCCTAGGGTTTTTAACTCTAACTAATAAATTAAAAACAAACATAAAAAAATCAAAAAAATCATTTGTCAGTCCTAGGGTTTTTAACTCTCATGGTCACCTGATCAATTACAAACACAAAAACACAAACCACAACAAATAACTAGGGTTAAATCTATCTTTTTACGCTCAATTTGACCCTACATTTCTAACCTAAGTGTTGATTTTTGTTAAACTAGGGTTATGCGAAGTTTTTTTAAGTTACATTTTAAACTAAGTTTTTAAGCTAAGTTTTAAACTACATTTTGATTTTTGTTTAACTAAGGTTAACTTAAGTTTTCAGTTAAATTTTGATTTTTTTTAGCCTAGGGTTTCTTTTAGTTTATCACAAATGTCAAATATACATGGTTTTAAATTAAACACAAAACACAAAAACAAAAACAACTAACTTGCGGTTTGATAAACTGTAACAAACAACCAATAAAGAGGAAGTGCACTCACTGGTCTCGCTTCGGCTCCACCGTTGGATGATCTGGTCCATGAAATCATGGTGGCAAGATAAATCTGGTAGTGCTTCGCTTTGCAGGATTGACCTCCTCCTCCTCATAGCTCCAAATCGCTAGGAAAAACAAATGCAAATGAGCCCAAAACCCATTTTTGGCCCTTAAATAGGCTTTTTGAGCCTGTATTCATTCCTCCCTAAGATGAGCGCTTTGGTTAGTGATCTTCCCACCCTAGGATGATTACTAAATAGGTATTTGTCCCACCCAGGGATGAATACAGAGCAAAAACTTCAAAAGCAGCAAAAATATGCACCAAAATGCGCAAAAACAAGCAATAAAACTGTCCAATGAGAGTGCTTTTGCACTTGGCATCCCGGGCATGCAAAATAGATGTCGGGGTCACAAATCCACACTATATTATTCCCTAAGAAGGCTATCATAGCCAGACTACTCCACAGGAAGACAGATTTTTGAGAATTTCATCCCCAAAATGCATCACAAGAAGGGTCACAACCCAACCAAAAATAGCAATAACATTGCCGAAAGAAGGCGCTTTTGCGCCTATCCTTCTTGGCATCCAAAACAAACGTTTGGGTTAAAAATTATCACTATCCTACTCCCTAAGAAGGCTACCATAGTCGGACCGCTCCACGGGAGGATGGATTTTTGCCAATTTCAACTCCACAATGCGTCACAAAAAGGGTTAAATCTACATTTTTACGCTCAATTTGACGCTAATTTTCTAACCTAAGTGTTGATTTTTGTTAAACTAGGGTTATGCGAAGTTTTTTTAAGTTACGTTTTAAACTAAGTTTTTAAGCTAATTTTTAAACTACCTTTTGATCTTTGTTTAACTAAGGTTAACTTAAGTTTTCAATTAAATTTTGATTTTTGTTAGCCTAGGGTTTCTTTTAGTTTATCACAAATGTCAAATCCACATTGTTTTAAATTAAACACAAAACACAAAAACAAAAACAACTAACTTGTGGTTTGATAAACTGTAACAAACAACCAATAAAGAGGAAGTGCACTCACTGGTCTTGCTTTGGCTCCGTCGCTGGACGATCCAGTCCGTGAACTCATGGTGGCAAGATAAATTCGGTAGTGCTTCGCTTCGCAGGATTGACCTCCTCCTCCTCAGAGCTCCAAATCGCCAGGAAAAACAAATGCAAATGAGCCCAAAACCCAATTTTGGCCCTTAAATAGGATTTTTGAGCCTGTATTCATTCCTCCCTAGGATGAGTGCTCTGGTTAGCACTTGTCCCACCCTAGGACGATTACTAAACAGGTATTCGTTCCACCCAGGGACGAATACAGAGCATAAAATTCAAAAATAGCAAAAAAATGCACCAAAATGCACAAAAACAAGCAATAAAACTGTCCAATGAGATTGCTTTTGCAGTTGGCATCCCGGGCATGCAAAATAGACGTCGGGGTCACAAATCCTCACTATCCTATTCCCTAAGAAGGCTACCATATTTGGACCGCTCCACAGGAAGAAGGATATTTGAGAATTTCATCCCCAAATGCATCATCAGGGTGTCGAACACCATGATCATGTAGGATCAGTGCGACGGGAACCACCCCCCATGGTGTGGGTCCTATGGGACCCCTCAGGGCAACTGCTACTAGCCCCCACATCACGCCTACTAGCCCCCTCCTCATCCAATCACCTGCGACAAGATGATTTTGACTGCTCAGTATCACTACCCCTCGTTTGATGTGAAGACCCACCTCCAAAGGGCTCAGGGAACCGCTCCCCGAGGTGAATGATCTCTCCCGCTAGCTCCATCTGGTGTTGGCACCACTCTACTCCCATCGATGATACATCGCTACTACATCATCACGATGCTCCAGTTGCATCCGTAGGAGATCCCTCTCCCATGTCGCATTGGTATCCCCCTCCTGCCAGTGGGATACAACCCATGCGTTCTCCTGATTCGCTAGTTGAGTTCACAAGAGATCCCTCTCCTACAGAGCCTCCCCTAGCTCCTCATCCTGCCTCCATAGTAGCCTCACCAATCATGCATTCTCAGCATGCAACCCTGCCTCCATGTCCTTCGAAACTACCTAATGCATAGGTGAATCCGAGACAGTATCCTACTCTGGCTACCACTACTCTGGGACGTCCTACATCTCTGGTTGATCTGAAAACCCAACACCCCCCAAAAATCATCCACCTCTACCATGTCCACATACTCGAGTTGAACCCCCCAGCCCTCTCCTGATGCGTCTGCATCATCACCCCCTATAGTTGCCGCCTCTATGCCCCCTAGAGGCCCCTCGCCTGCCATTGCCGCAAGATCCACCACTGGTCATACTCAGCGGTAGCCCCAACATCATCCACATCTAGGACATCAATCACTATATCTGCATCCTCATCCAGCAGTGCAATGATTGACCAAGCTAGATTCCTCTCATCCCCACGGTGTCGATAGACCACGAGCTCACCAAGTAACCCCTAGCGCACCCCAAACTATCGTGTAATCCAACCATATGGGAAACACTCTTGCATAGTCTCGTGATGCCCAATCAGCCACCGCCCCCTATGTACCTACCGAAGCCACTCTCCAACCTTAGGCCAGGCTGGACAATCCTGATAGGGGCACCAGAACACCTCCCCTAGAGTAAGTCAGGCGAAGGCATCGGCATAGTGCCCTATGACACCTACCCATCGTCGACTCTGACCCTGCTCGTCAAATCTTTGCCATAATACCCCGTATCCGATCTCTCTATCTACCATATTCGCCTGAGTCATCCAGGGCAACCCCACCAGCCTCTCCATCGCTATGTACTTTCAAGCCCAGCACTGCAACAAGTAGCTGTAACTAATCCCCTTCCACCTTTGATAGCGGACTTCGTACATCTCATCATAGAGTTGTACTAGCAGATTCTATCCCCAACTCATGATCATAGGTGCCTCCGTCAGGCACTCCACCAACTGAAACACCACCTCTAGCAGGTTCAATGGGAACCTCACGCCCGAAGAGTCGGGAAGTAGCATGTTGGAAATAAGGCCCATTAGTAATGCGTGCCTCACTCCCAACACACCCCTCTCTAACTACCATCGCACCAAAATGCCGCAAATATGGTAGTCTCCCTCTACCCTCTCCACTGGGCTGTCCACCCCCATCTCCTGCCCATGCCCAAAGCAGCATGTCAACACTATTGTCCACTAGTCCCATGGTGTCGTCCTAATCATTAGCCCGTCTATCAAAATCCATAGAATCTGATAGATGTCCTCCAAGGTCACTGTCATCTCCCCTATTGGGAGATGGAAGGTGTTGGTCCGAGGATCCCACAGGTTGATTGGGGCCGTCAAATAGGCCCGATCCCAGACCACTGGCTCCAACTGAGTCACCTACTTGAGCCCAAGGGCATCAAGCCACTCCCAATCTGTCAGAGTCAGCGCATCCCGCGCTTTCATAAAAACCATGGGCACATGGTACCGAATCTTCACAACCTACAAAATAAAACAAAACAAAAACATTAAAAAACCATGAAAAATTGTACAACCAAAACATGAATATACAATGATGCATAACACCATGTACAGCTGAAAATAGGTAAATAACGAGAGATAAAATTCACAAAAATACAACAAAATGCATAAACTAATTTTTCAGTTCTAGGGTTTTTAACTCTAAGTCTTAACTGATAAATTACAAACAAATTCAAAAATTCACAACAAAACTAATTTGTCAGTCCTAGGGTTTTTAACTCTAAATTGATAAATTTCAAAAAAAAAATGCATAAACAATTTTATAGTTCCTAGGGTTTTTAACTCTAACTGATAAATTAAAAACAAACATAAAAAAATCAAAAAAATCATTTGTCAGTCCTAGGGTTTTTAACTCTAACTGATAAATTAAAAACAAACATAAAAAAATCAAAAAAATCATTTGTCAGTCCTAGGGTTTTTAACTCTCACGGTCACCTGATCAATTACAAACACAAAAACACAAACCACAACAAATAACTAGGGTTAAATCTATCTTTTTACGCTCAATTTGACCCTACATTTCTAACCTAAGTGTTGATTTTTGTTAAACTAGGGTTATGCGAAGTTTTTTTAAGTTACATTTTAAACTAAGTTTTTAAGCTAAGTTTTAAACTACATTTTGATTTTTGTTTAACTAAGGTTAACTTAAGTTTTCAGTTAAATTTTGATTTTTTTTAGCCTAGGGTTTCTTTTAGTTTATCACAAATGTCAAATATACATGGTTTTAAATTAAACACAAAACACAAAAACAAAAACAACTAACTTGCGGTTTGATAAACTGTAACAAACAACCAATAAAGAGGAAGTGCACTCACTGGTCTCGCTTCGGCTCCATCGTTGGATGATCTGGTCCATGAAATCATGGTGGCAGGATAAATCTAGTAGTGCTTCGCTTCGCAGGATTGACCTCCTCCTCCTCAGAGCTCCAAATCGCTAGGGAAAACAAATGCAAATGAGCCCAAAACCCAGTTTTGGCCCTTAAATAGGCTTTTTGAGCCTGTATTCATTCCTCCCTAAGACGAGCGCTTTGGTTAGTGATCTTCCCACCCTAGGATGATTACTAAATAGGTATCTGTCCCACCCAGGGATGAATACAGAGCAAAAACTTCAAAAGCAGCAAAAATATGCACCAAAATGTGCAAAAACAAGCAATAAAACTGTCCAATGAGAGTGCTTTTGCACTTGGCATCCCGGGCATGCAAAATAGATGTCGGGGTCACAAATCCTCACTATATTATTCCCTAAGAAGGCTATCATAGCCATACTGCTCCACAGGAAGACAAATTTTAGAGAATTTCATCCCCAAAATGCATCACAAGAAGGGTCACAACCCAACCAAAAATGGCAATAACATTGCCGAAAGAAGGCGCTTTTGCGCCTATCCTTCTTGGCATCCAAAACAAACGTTTGGGTTACAAATTATCACTATCCTACTCCCTAATAAGGCTACCATAGTCGGACCGCTCCACGGGAGGATGGATTTTTGCCAATTTCAACTCCACAATGCGTCACAAAAAGGGTTAAATCTACATTTTTACGCTCAATTTGACGCTACGTTTCTAACCTAAGTGTTGATTTTTGTTAAACTAGGGTTATGCGAAGTTTTTTTAAGTTACGTTTTAAACTAAGTTTTTAAGCTAATTTTTAAACTACCTTTTGATCTTTGTTTAACTAAGGTTAACTTAAGTTTTCAGTTAAATTTTTATTTTTGTTAGCCTAGGGTTTCTTTTAGTTTATCACAAATGTCAAATCCACATGGTTTTAAATTAAACACAAAACACAAAAACAAAAACAACTAACTTGTGGTTTGATAAACTGTAACAAACAACCAATAAAGAGGAAGTGCACTCACTGGTCTCACTTTGGCTCCGTCGCTGGACGATCCAGTCCATGAACTCATGGTGGCAAGATAAATTCGGCAGTGCTTCGCTTCACAGGATTGACCTCCTCCTCCTCAGAGCTCCAAATCGCCAGGAAAAACAAATGCAAATGAGCCCAAAACCCAATTTTGGCCCTTAAATAGGATTTTTGAGCCTGTATTCATTCCTCCCTAGGACGAGTGCTCTGGTTAGCACTTGTCCCACCCTAGGACGATTACTAAACAAGTATTCGTTCCACCCAGGGACGAATACAGAGCATAAAATTCAAAAATAGCAAAAAAATGCACCAAAATGCACAAAAACAAGCAATAAAACTGTCCAATGAGATTGCTTTTGCAGTTGGCATCCCGAGAATGCAAAATAGATGTCGGGGTCACAAATCCTCACTATCCTATTCCCTAAGAAGGCTACCATATCCGGACCGCTCCACAGGAAGACGGATATTTGAGAATTTCATCCCATGCATCACAAAAAGGGTCACAACCCAACCAAAAATAGCAATAACATTGCCGAAAGAAGGCACTTTTACACCTATCCTTCTTGGCATCCAAAACAGACGTTGGGGTTACAAATTGTCACTATCCTACTCTCTAAGAAGGTTGCCATAGCCGAACCGCTCCACGGGAGGATGGATTTTTGCCAATTTCAACTCCACAATGCATCACAAAAAGGGTTAAAACCCACCAAAAATAGGTCAGAATGTTTAGAAACTGCTTTAGCATTCAATGGTAAAACAACTGAAGGCACCCTTACACAAGTCATCTAGGGTCAAGCGACTCATCACTTTTCTCATGTCGATCATTCCCTCATCGAGGGGGTAGTCACACTTAGTCACCAATCAACAAAAACACACCCAATCATGGAAATTATATGCATTCAAATGATCATTGACAAAGACAATCACACTCCTACTTGGGGAAACAAACAAGCAACAATCACAAGTTGATCAAACACTTGGTATTCGTGAATCATGAACTCAGTGTTCCCATATACAAAAGGTTGCGCCCTTTGCCTATTCATGATTGATCAATGTTCAAGCTCAAGTAACACCTCACCAAAAAAGGTTAACACTTGAATTAAGCTCCTTAGCTCGTCAGAAGAAAGGATTCAAGAATGCATGCCCTTTCCATACTTGGGGTATCAAGAGTTGGTTAGGTTATTGAGAAACCCTAATCATTAGTGCTTTGGTTATGTATTTTTGTTCAGCATTGTGCCTTGCACAGTGCTGAACAAAAAGGGGCATCTATAGACACCAAAAAAGCACCAATCTGATTATGTGACAACAAGCATTGATTGCATTGACACACACAGCCCCCAAGACAGCCCTCAGAGGATAAAAAGTGGTCCTAACCACTTCCAATAGCAGTTTGGAAGGTCAAGGGTCAATTTGGAACCTTTTGGAACTTTGCTCTCTACTCGTCCCACCCTGGGATGATTACAAACTAGAATTCATCCCACCCAAGGATGAATAGTAGCATTCACCCCAGGGTGAGGCGAATAGCAGGTTTGACTGGCAAAAAGTCAAACCTCGACAAGTCTGCCAGTTAACTACAGCTTCAGGCCATGCAATTGCGAGGAACGACTTCAAATCAAGGAGAGAGACTTTAGTCATGCACATATTTATTTTAGAGGCCTCATGCAAGGAGACTCTAAATCAGGGAATAATTTATTTTCTCAAAATAGGACATGTAACTCAAGTGGCGCCCTCGCATGCGCATTCAAACAGAGAGACCCTAGGTCTATAAATTGGTGAGACTTCTCACCCAAGAAAAGAAGGACAGAGGGAGCATTTTGAGCAATGAAGTGCTGCCATTTTACATCCATACACACATCTTTTGATTTGTGCCTTTCACATCCTTTATCTCTATTTTGGAGGAAGGTTATTGGGTGATTATTGGAAGCACAAATCCGTAGCCCAAACCCAAAAATTTGGCCACAATATCCCATAAAATTTGCCTACAACACCCCATAAGAGGTTTTGGACCCATCCCAAGTGGATTGGTGCTGAAACAAAGTCCGAAACGGTGGGATTCTTGCCCCCGGGCGCCCCCCAAACTGTCGCAGTTCTAATCGCCCCACCCCGGAGCGAATATAAATATGTGGAATATTTCACTTATTTTTATTTTGCATCTTATTCTAGGTTATTTAAATAGGCTGTATTTTAAATTTCATTTCATTCTGAGTATTTTTTACCATGTTTTTATCATTTCCCGTATTTACTAACTTGCAGATGGCATCATCAAAATCTGGGTGATAGAGGCCAAATTGGAGAAATCTGACCTTCTGGGTCTTCCCAAAACACCCCCAACTAGCTAACCCTAACTTTTCAGGTCATTTGGAGCTTCCTAGATAGGACATTGAAGATGGTGCTTTTTGATAATTTATTGCAGGTTTATTCGTCCCACCCAGGAGCGAATACAAATATGTGAGGAATTTCCCAACTGTTATTTTTGCACTGGCCTCCTGGGAACATATTCATGCTTCTATTAAATTTTTAGGTCGTTCTGAAGTTATTTTGTCATCGTTTTAATATTTCCATGCATACACTAACAATAGGCCTTGGGAAACGCATGTTTTATTCTATCTGCAGGTGCTACTAATCCTTTCTATTTCCTTGAATGCAGGTCTTCGACATCAGAGGAGCAGCGAGGATTGAACACTCATATACACAAGCGACGATGATGTTTTGGTCCGTCCATCTTACATGTGGGCATGCGGAAGAAGGATTGCTATCCATGGATGTGATAAGAAACATATTTAACGCTCCTATCCCCTAAAAAGGGAAGGAGACGTATTGTAACATGACTTTGAAAGCATATCAATAAAGAGGTCCATATTACACATTGCATTTATCTTGTGTCGATTCATTCATGTTCTTTCCTTTCATACATTTTTCAATACATAGTCTTTTAGCGTTAAGTTTGGTTTTACACGCATCGTGTTTGGGCTTTTCCTTTTTGTTTCCGTATCCTCGTGCTTTCAGATAATTTAGCTTATAAAAGAGAAAATATGACATATATATAGATATATAATTACAAAGATGTTTTTAGATATTTTTCCATGAGGACTTTAGCTATTTTATCTAGAGGTCTTCTAGTTAGTTTTGAGATTTACCCAAGGGAATTTTGTTAGCTTTCCCCAAAGGACTTCTGGTTAGCTTGCTATGATACAAAATATGTATAAACATGAAAATAAAATATTTGTCTTTAAAAAATTAAAAGACTTTTTCTTGGCCCATATGAATTTTGATGTAGCTTTTTCCATAATATTTTTTGTTTAGCTTCACTCATAGGGATTTTGATTTAGCTTTGTTTGTAAAAATTTTGATTTATTATAGAGATTTACCTTTACAAAAATTTATCAAGGAATTCAACTTGGATTGATTTTCCTTGTAAGTAAGTTTCATAGAGGACTTATGATTGATTTTTGTGATAACGAATGATATCCCTAATTGCGAGGAAGAATTTGTTGACTTATTTCCCCCATGCATGGTGGTACATGGGATATAAGAGATTATATGATTGGCATTACTACTAACACATGTAAACCTCATAGTGTTCATCATGTAGTAAGACATTTAGTATAGAAGTAATTGATTTGATATACTTTGTTATTTGCACCTATAAACCTCATAGTATTCATCATGTGGAAAGAGATTGATGAAATAGATAAAGTTGAAAATAAATTTTGAGGTAAATCAACTTAGAGAGATAGATTGAGAGACACTAATATTGTTCAAATCGCTAAGAGGTATCCTTATTTAATGCTTCAAATAGTCATCTATTATATAAAGAAAATATTGAACAAATAATTTATTAGCTAATGACTTTTATATTTGATACCAAATATCATTATTATTTCAAATTGATTGATCGTATAGTATATTATTTGAAAGTGGATAATTTTATATTAGATTAATATGATACTTTCTAGTCACAACCATTATAGATAATTTGGTTCAATATGTGCTTTAGTTGTTAATACAAAATATTTAATGGTGTTTTTTACAATATTATTCTTTTCAATTCCTAAATTGATTATGACCTAATGATTCTTTTCATTCACCCAACACATGTGTGGAATAAGTGTTATCATTACTTAAATCTATTAATTGTGGTGCCTTATCATGTAGATTCACTATTGATGTTTAAACATGTGATGTTAAGCTCACAAATGCTCTCTAATATTTAAATAATTTGAGGTTTATCTACTTATTATATTATAGTATTCTATTATATAAAGAATTGAATCATTATGTCTATGAATTTTGTGATGCATACATCACTTACACTCTTTATTATGATTTTCATTATCCCAAATAATTGGAAATATTAATTTTTATTGTATGGGTAGTACCTTGTGCTAGTTTAATACATTGGGATACTCACAAAATATTTTCATTGGTGAATACATTTTGGATATTTGTTGAATATTATACTTAGATTGTACAATAAGTTTCTACTTAGATTTAGAGGTTTCCTTGATATTGCTTACAAACTAACATCTTGGATGATATTATCAATTGGAATTCAATCTATCAATATGTAGATATAGTAGAACTTGCTTTGATATACTTGAAACATATGCTTCTCTTTATCATTGATGCACAAACAAGAAAAAATCTCATTTAATTTATTGTCATAATCTTAGATAGATTTTTTGAATTACTTTCCTAGTCATTTGTAACATATTCATGAATGCTTCATGGGGTAATATCATATGCACACAAAATCCACCAATTTGTACTATATGTTAATGGGATTGTGATTATCTCATCCAATGTACTAGTGGTTTCCACCAATACAACACAAAATTAGATATTTTGAAGGTGGGAAAGGAGTCCTTGTTTTTAGTAATGAATAAATTAGTTTAAGAGTAATATTATAGATTTTATAGAAACATTTATAATGAGTCACATTGATATTTTATTAGAACACAAGGATTTGAATATTGGTGTGCACATGGGAAATTAAGAATTTGGAAAAGTAGAGGTTGACATTGGACAAGTTAAAGTAGTAGATTAAAGAATCATATAAGAAAAGTGACTTTAGATTATAGAAGTGTTGTTGATTATTTTTGTATGACTAAGGAAGTGATTTTCTAAGACATTTTTTAATTGACCACCTTGCCATGTTAATGTTATTTATTTAAATACTCAAATAAAAACAATATTGATGCATTTCTTACAACAATATACAAATATTCAAAAATACATTTAATGGTGGGTTATATTAAATGGATTACATTTATATTAAAAAACATTATATGAGTTTGACTACACCAAGGATCTTAATATGTAATATAAAGGACAAATTCCTAAAATATGTTGTGAATTTAAATAGTTATAAATTTCATTTACATAACAAAACAAGTCAAAAAATAAATGATGGTAATCATATTTGTTTGACAAATGTACATTCTTATTTATAGAAAGTGATGAATACAGATATGATAAAGTCTACTATACATGCATGTTGTAGTATATATGAAATATGCCAAGAATATCACTTACATTAAAAGTTTAAATTTTTTTTAAAATCTTGAGCAAATTAACTAGTCTTCTTGAAAAATAATGATTCTTTCATCTTCTAAGTGCATGTGGTTTGTGAACTAGTTTTACACAAAAATTATAATTTATGCATACATCATTTCTTAATGTGGATATACCTTGTATGATTACTTACATATTGGTGGGCAACATGCTCATGGGTATGATGCATGAGTGTGATGCAAAAGCATGGTTTAAGTGGAACAAAATTAACCATGGTCAATAGTTTAGTGGGTATATTTTAAAGTATGCAAGACATGATTAGAAAGTTGATAGCTATCTTAGAACTATGTAAGGGGTGGTCTATGTTTTGGTGGCTATCTTGGAAGACACTCATGTTTTAATTAAATTAAGATTTCATGATAATCAATGATAATATAATTGATAGTGGTATAATTATGTAGCTATGAACTACTCTGAGAATGTTTAAAGTGGGGATTATATTAAAATTATATATTATCTTTAAGACTCCCTTAATGGTATATATGAATCTTGCTTCAATGGATTAATAGGTACTATAAATGATTAATGATTTAAATTAGACATTTTTATCTTAGATTTCATCCTTATATATTCTAGATTTAATAATGTCTTGTTGCATTTTCTTCTCTTAATAGTTATTTTAAATAATAGATAAAATTTTAACTCATTGTCCTTCTCTTTTATAGTGAAGGAAAGTATCATAGTAAGGTAATTTCTAGGTGGTTTGGTGAGAGAAGTAGACGTTATAAAATATGAATAAGATTTTTCTCTTCTTCATAGAACAAGATTTAATGTCTATATTCCAAGGGGTAAACAACTATCCTAGTGAGAGAACAAGACATTAGATTATGGATTTTAGAGCCTTAACCTAAATGAAGCAATAACCACTTAAGATTAAAGTAATATATTTAGTCAAGTAGATATAGTTATTGGATTTGATAAGAGGATAGTTGTAGATTGTGGAAGGCACATCTAAGATAATATTGAGGAGGAAAATAAGAACCCTTAAAATTTTTAAATCTATGTTTATAATAGCTTAATCATGGATAATAGATTGGGTAAATAAAGTTGTAAAAAAGAAAAGCAATTATATGCATGATTCATAGAATCATAGGAAGAAAGTTAAATATGCAAAGGATTACAATTAAAGATATTTTTAACCCCCAATATTGCAATATGATTTTTAATATTATTAAAAATCAAATTAAAATAAATGATGCATTATGGAGAAAAGGACTTAAATTCAATATGAAATTTTGGAAGCTAACATGCAAATTTGGAAAGCCTAATTAGTAAAGATAATGGAGGCAATCATTGATTCCCATAATAGTTTTGTTGAAACCTTTCACAATGACCTAAGTATTCTAACTAGAAAACTATGGAAACAAATTAGTAATGTGTTTCAATGGGATTCTAATTGCTAAAATTTTCCTTGAAGCTAAAATTTTACTCTTGAAGTTAAGAATTTGTCTTATCCATTTTTAGTACTCTTAAGGAGGTATACAAAAATAAGTATCAAGGTATATACCATGTAATATTAGATCCAAGACTAATTCTTGAATGGTAAGAGGGTTAATTTAACTAGACTTTAACTTTATGTCATGCTTGAATAGTTGGTGGATAACTTTTCTTTTTTAAAATTATACCTTTTAAAAATATTTGGTAATTTTGTGTTAAAAATATTAACCTTAAAGACCAACTTAATTTCAAAACCTAAAAAAAATTGATTTACTTTTTAAATAATGTTGGTTTAGTTATTTGTATATAGAAATTCTTATAGTTATTTAATGTAGGTTTACATTTTGTTTTAAAAATAAATTTATTTATTATCTTTAAGATTTCTTTGTAAATAAGTACTTTGAAAATTTTTAGAAACCTCCACCATGGATTTTGATTTAAAACTATGCTAAAAAAATCTAACAATTGGATTAGCATTTCTTATAACCCTCTAAAATTTTTATATGAATTAACATAGCAAATACACAATTTAATATTTTTTAATAGAATAATTAACTTGATAAGGGTTATTCAATGGATACAAACTTGGTGAATTAATATTTATGAAATGATCATCTTCCATGTATTATGAGATGACCATTGTGTTAGAATAAGTGAATATTCTCTTAAGTTCTACTAGGATAGACACACTTGAGTTTCCACTCCTCCATGTGTCAGGAGAACACTCAGTGGTGTCTTCATCAGGTTTGATGAGTTGTTGTAATCCAACGGCTCTCAATGATCAACTTTGCTATTTATACAAAGTTGATCCTTGGAATAAAGCAATCAGTTCTACTCTTCTCTTCATATTTTGTGTAATGCTTTGCATGTCTATTTTGGGAAATTCTAACATGGTACCAGAGCAGGATAGATTTTGCTAGCATTCTCTCTTGAAGATTCTCGGAGCTGGTTCTTTGTATCTTCTATTGGTTTTTTTTAGCCTTCCATAAGATCTTATATATAGTTTTATTTCAGCTATATTTTTAAATATATGTATGTGGGTTATTCTGAAAATATTATATTTGTCTCCTTCAAGAAGGGAAGATACATTGTCTTCTAATACAATTTTTTTTTTAGATATACTGCCACATTTTTTTCATTAGATCTATCCTTTTTTTCTTTACAAAAAAAAGGCTCTTTTTTATGAAAATACATTCGTAATATTACATTGTTAAACACTGTTTTCAAGCGATTATATTTTTCAAAATATATATTTGAAAAAATTTTAAGCTTGATATCATAGGAAAATTCTTTCCTATCATCTATGTTTTATCTCCTTGCAGGCAGCTTCCGCTTCACTTTTTTTCTCGGAGTTCATTTCAAAATCGTAAATCGAACACAGGCCTTTTCTGGTGCCATCAACGTTCTTGTGTTTGCCTCTCCTACGCCTCTCCATTGGTGCCCTTTTTCATAGGTGCTAATCTCACGGATGGTGAAGAAGATCTTCTAAATATTTTTTTGTTTGCCTCGTATGCTTGAGACGACATCACTTCAGTTGCTTTAAACATTTTTTTAAAATAACATTGCAAAGGCATGAAGTTTTTTAAACGTCTCTCACCTTAAGTTTTGGCAATCATCACCAAGCCTGGTATTTTTGGCAATTTTTTGGTTGGTGATCCATAACGATAAAATTTAGAATCCTTTATATATCATTCGGTTCCCCCTGTTTTCCAACATCTCTCTTGTGCTCATAGAAATAATTTGTCTTCTCTACAAGTTTGGAGCTCTTCGATTTGATGTTTTCATATTATTATATGCTTTGCTAGATAAAAAATATATTTTTCTATTACGCCTTCCCTATTTACATTTTTCTATAGGTATTTCAAGGAAGAGCGTCTTTCATTTGACTGCATCACTCAACAGGGAGAAACCTTGTTCAAAGGCCTCTTCTACTTCTATGAAAGCTCAGTCTACATCACAACGTGGTGCCATTTTGTATCTCAAACGAAAGGAATCATACGAGGTCACTAGTTCTTCTCTCAAAGCTCGAACTGCATCCTTTTCATGGTAGTATTTGTTCTTCTCTCAAAGATCGGACTACATCTTCCTTTTTGAGGCATCATTTCATTTCTCAACAACTCTGAGAGGACCCACCATCTACGAGCACAACCATCGGGTTTCAAGGTCTACCGCAAGATGCTAAGTCTATGGCTTGCGGGTTAAGTCTTTGCTCTCCATTTGAGATTCCAGTAATGACAGATTTCATTCTTCATTTCCTATCTTTAACCTTTCTGTGTAGGGTGACCAGATCGTATTCAAAGGGTTAGTTTTCTTATAAATATTCCCACAGGTGCCTTGGTTGACGTGTGTAATTTATCCTTTTTTTAGGCTCTTTTATGTTCCATTTATATAACCTTCAATTTTGAAGGTTTTATTTCAAAAAACCTTCTTCACTAAGCCTTTAAAAATCTTATTTCATAGTGAAGAACGTCTATTGTATATCTCATAAATAAAAAATATTTTTGGGGAGGGGGTTAGGGTGCTATTTTTGCACCATTTCATGTTTATATTTTGGGGGGTTTCCTTTTTTTTACCTCATTCCCTTTAGATATTAACATAATTAAAGTGCACTAAAATTTTATTGATGCATTTCAATATATGTTATATAATATCACTCATATTAAAAGGTAATATCAAATTGTAATCTCCTTTCCTATTTTATATTTTGGGGGGTTCTTTATTCTTTTCTCATTCCTTTTAGATATTAAAATAAATAAAGTGCACTAAATTTTATTATTGCATTTCAATATATGTTATATGAAATCACTCAAGTATTAATTTCTTTCAATTCTTTGCTGGATTTTTTCAAAATCCTTTCAAAAGTTGTTCATATCAATATAAAAAGAAAAATTAAGTTTTTTTTCAAAACTAACATATAATTTTTCAAATTATTTGTTCTAAAAATACTATTCATAATTTTTTTTTTCAAAATATATTGTCTACGTTCCACGTACCAATACCTTCAATAAACTTATAGTTTCCCTCAAGTTAGGGTGGGTTTTTGAAATATTGGTATAAAGGCCTGACATATATTTTTCGATCACCAATTCTCATATTGGATATCTCTCTTACTTATAGTTTCCCTCTCGTCAGGGTGGGTAATTGAGATATTTCGATATCCATATTTGGCTGATCCCACTTGCATTTCAAGCCTATCCTCCTAATATTTTTTCCTCTCATTACTTAATAGTTTCCCTCACGTAAGGGCGGGTATTGAGAAGAATAAATTTTGGGTATAGGCATTTGCTTATAAGCTAATTTTAATTAACAAAACTCTATTACTTATAGTTTCCCTCTCATTAGGGCGGGTAATTAGAGGATTGTGACATTAAAACAAAAGCTTACATCTCTTCTTCAAATTGCATTAATAAAATTGAAGTTCTAAGGGGGGTATATTGGTTAAAACTTCAATTTCTTTGCAAAAATGAATACAATTGATCCTCTCACTCCTCATAACTTCCATACATGGAAACCCAAAATTTTAAATCTCATTTCTCAAAAAGGGCTCACACACCTATTAGAAGAAAAGCAACCAAAGTTTGAAAAATAATATGAGATATTTGTCCATAAAGGTAAAATGTATGAAACTATGGGTATTATAAGCTCTAATGTTCATGAAAGTTTGTGGTTTCACATTGCATATTGTAAAAATCCTTATGAAAGTTGGGAGAAACTAAAAACCTTGTTTGGGAAAGTAGATCAAATAAGATCAATGCAACTAGAAGCAGAATTAACAACATTATCTCCTGAAGACTTTAGCAATATTGTTGACTTCCTCACCAAATTCAAAGAAGTCCTCACTCAATACAAAGGCAGTGGGAAGAAAAATACTGAAGAAGAATGCATTTATCTAATTATTTCTAAACTAAATGGTGTTTTTCAAATATTTGCAACCACCTTTCTATCTACACAAGATGCTCTTGGTGCAACCTTTAAAATGCCCTCTTTAGAAGAATTTTGTGATAGACTAACTAGGGAAGAAACAAAACTTGCAAGATATGAGATATCTTCCTCTTCCTCTTCCTCCAAAGCCTTAGTAGCCTCCACCTCTACTAAAGAAAAATTCAAAAAGAAGGAAAGGAATCCCATAACTTGTACTCACTATAAAAAGAATGGTCATTCTGCAAACAAATGCTGGAAAATATTACAACAACTAGAGGCAACTATGAAGGATCAAAATATAGACAATAAAAAGCAAATAGGGAAAGCCCTAAATGTTCAAGGGAAAACCTCCAATTCTTCCTCTAATTACTGGGTTCTAGATTCTGGAGCTACTCATCACATGACTGCTTCAGATGAGTCATTCTCTTCTATCTCCTCTAGTTCTACATGTAGCATAGAAGTGGGTGACTCTTCCTTTATCCCAGTCAAAGGAAAGGGGGACATAATCATTGATGGTGGCTCTATAAATAATGTTCTCTATGTTCCAAACATTACCACAAATCTCCTCTCCATATATCAAATTTGTACTTTTGGAAAGGGGAAAATAATTCTCTTCTCTCCAACAGGAGTTGAGATAAGAGACTTTCAAGATCCCTATTCTCTCATAGCTAAAGGAGATATTGATCACAACACTCACCTATTTCACTTCAAAGGATTCAAAAATCTAGAAGGGGCCTCCTATTTTGTGGCTCATGGAGATCTTGAAAGCAAAATTTGGCATGAAAGGTTTGGTCATCTTAGTTACAACTACCTAAAGGAACTGAGCACCCATGATATGGTAACAGGTTTACCCCAAGTCTCTTCTATTGATGGATTTTGTCCTGGATGTGCTCTTGGAAAGCAACATCAAGATCCTTTCCACTCAAGTAGTTCTCTAAAAGCCTCATCCCCTCTAGAACTAATCCATAGTGACTTGATGACTTTTCCTGAACCTTATTTCAAAGGAGAAAAATATGCTCTAACCTTTATTGATGACTTTTCTAGAAGAACTTGGGTCTACTTCCTAAAATATAAAAGTGATGTTCTATCCCACTTTAAAGTCTTCAAAGCCTTAGTTGAAAATCAGGCCTCTTGCAAAATCAAGCAAATTCGCACAGATAATGGGGGGAATACTGCAGTAATGAGTTCTCCATATTTCTATCAAGTCATGGCATCATTCATCAGCATTCTATCTCCCATAATCCTCAACAAAATGGTATTGCAGAGAGGAAAAATAGGACATTAAAAGAGATGGCTAATTGCATGCTCCATTCAAGAGATCTTCCAAAAGTTTTTTGGGCTGAAGCTATTAACTATGCCAATTATATTCAAAATCGCACACCTCATAAAGCTCTTGACCATTTAACTCCTGAAGAAGCATGGTCTGGCTCAAAACCAGATGTTTCCTTCTTCAATATTTTTGGGTGTACTACTTGGGCTCACATCCCAAAGAAGAAAAGGAAGGCTCTAGATAAGAAAAGCAAAAAGCTCATCTTTGTTGGTTATTGTGAAGAAATGAAAGCATACAGGCTCCTTGATCCCTCAACTCATGAGGTATTTTTCCATAGGAATGTCCAATTTGATGAAACATTCCCTCAAAGAGATCCTCAATCCCCTTCTTCCTCCATTGAGCCTTCTCCTATAGTAGAACCTCAATATTATGAAGAGCCAACTCTTGAGGTTAACTTGGAAATTGATAATCAAGATGAGGAACCTGTAACTCCAACTCAATGTCTTTCAACTCCTTCTACTCCTTCCACTATGCCAAAATGGGCCCGCACCATTGTTAAAGAAGCTACTCCTTACATCCAAAATCTTCCATCTACCAGATCATCCAACCCCATAGGCACTGGTCTTGTCTGTCAGTCTATTTCCTCTGATCCTCAATCCTTCAAAGAAGCAACAAGTATCAAAGAATGGGATGATGCCATGGAAAACAAATTTTCTTCCTTAATCAAAAATAAAACTTGGGATTTAGTTCCCTTGCCCAAAGGAAGGAAGTTAGTTCATTGTAAATGGATCTACAAAACAAAATATGGGCCTAATGGAGAAATAGACAAACACAAAGCTCACCTAGTAGCAAAAGGTTTTTCTCAAATTGAAGGTATTGATTATGCAGAAACCTTTGCTCCAGTTGCTAAAATGGATTTTGTTAGACTGGTTCTTGCTCTGGCTGCTTCCCAAAAGTGGTATGTCTATCAAATGGATGTAAAAAGTGCTTTCTTACATGGGGACTTAAAAGAAGAAATATTCATGGAACAACCTGTTGGTTTCACTCAAGACTCCTCTCTTGTTTGTAGGCTAAAAAAGTCTCTCTATGGCCTCAAACAAGCCCCTAGAGCTTGGTATGAAAATATGGACTCCTTCCTTCTCTTTCCGTAGGTTTTTCTCATTGTGAGTCTGATAACATAGTCTACATTTGGAGAAATGAAGGTAAAATCACCATTCTTGTTCTATATGTTGATGATCTTCTTCTCACTGGTAGTAACTTCACTCACATTCAGACTATAAAAGACTCCCTCTCTAAAAATTTGAAATGGTTGATCTAGGTCTAGCTCATTACTTCCTTGGGATTCAAATAAGTCAAACAGATGTAAGAATTTCCTTGTGTCAACAAAAGTACACTCTAGATCTTCTTCAAAGGTTTAAAATGATAGATTGTAAACCTTCTCCTACCCCTTTTCAATCTGGCATTCATCTCAGTACTTCCTGCTCATCCCCTCTATGTGATGCAACTCTATACCATCAGCTTGTAGGAAGTCTTGTTATACCTTACTCATACTCACCCAGATATCTCATATGTTGTTGGCCTAATATCCAGATTCTCTCATCAACCTCACTTCAGTCATTGGCAAGCAACAAAAAGGATCCTCCATTACTTGCAAGGCACTACGCACTTTGGGCTCCTATATAAGGGAAAATCCATGGATATCATTGGCTACACAGATTTAGATTGGGCAGGTTCAGTAGAAGACAGATGTTCAACCTCTAGCTATGTATTTTGCCTTGGTTCTTCACCAATAGCCTGGTTATGCAAGAAACAACAAGTAGTAGCCTTATCTTCTACAGAGGTAGAATACAGGGCAATAGTTTTAGCAAGTCAAGAAGCTCTCTAGCTTCATCAAATTTTGAGAGAATTTGGTTTCTCCCATGAGAAGCCTATAACTCTTTGGTGTGACAATCAGAGCACAATCCATATTGCATGTAATCCGGTTGAACATCAGTGCACCAAGCACATTGAGATACACATGCACTTCATACGACAACATATTCAGAATGGGAATATATACTTGGACTATATTCCAACTGAAAATCAAATTGTAGATATCTTTACCAAGTCATTTCCTTCTCCATGTTACCTTCAGTTGTGAGATAAACTTGGAGTATTACAGCTGCATTGACACAGAGGTCTTCCACCTCTCATTATATTGTTTGGAGAATGGTTTTTTCCCTTGTGGTTTTTTTTATCATCTCTCAAACAACATGTATATTATGAGGACAATCTTCGCCATCCGAAGACATGCCTCTATCTTGGATATTTTTTTGTGTGAAATATGGTTTTTCCCAAGGGGTTTTTTCACCATCTATATATATTGTAAATGAGTACCTCATCAGGCCATGTTGTCGGGACTCATCATTCTTATTGTATAAGAGGACAATCTTCACCATCCGAAGACAAGCCTCTTCCTTGCTTCCTTTTTATTGATGGTTTTTCCCATTGGGTTTTTACCATCACTTCAAAAAAAGTTGTGATAGTTGGTTTTTCCCCAAGGGGTTTTTTCACCAACTATATATATTGTAAATGAGTACCTCATCAGGCCATGTTGTTGGGACTCATCATTCTTATTGTATTAAGAGGACAATATTCGCCATCCGAAGACAAGCCTCTTCCTTACTTCCTTTTGATTGATGGTTTTTCCCATTGGGTTTTTACCATCTCTTCATAAATAAGTCATTGTACATGAGTACCTCATCAGGCCTTGTTGTTTCGGGACTCATTTGTACAAAGCTCCCCTAGTATCACTTAAGGGGGTGTTAGAATAAGTGAATATTCTCTTAAGTTCTACTAGGATAGACACACTTGAGTTTCCACTCCTCCATGTGTCAGGAGAACACTCAGTGGTGTCTTCATCAGGTTTGATGAGTTGTTGTAATCCAACGACTCTCAATGATCAACTTTGCTATTTATACAAAGTTGATCCTTGGAATAAAGCAATCAGTTCTACTCTTCTCTTCATATTTTGTGTAATGCTTTGCATGTCTATTTTGGGAAATTCTAACACATTATATGAATCTTGACTATGTATTCTTATGAATTATATAATAAAAACCATTCATTTTATAATATTTAACACAACCAACAATTAAACAAGAAAAAATAATGAAACTAAGTCAATTATTCTCTAATTTATTTGAATATTTCATCGGATATATAGAGAATAAGAAGAAGAAGAAGAAGGTGACATGGGGCTTTGTTAGAAAACATGCAAGGTGACAGAAAATAACAAGAAGGTATGCGAGTTACTTATATTATAGGAAACTATGGTAGAATACATTCCACACTTATATTTATTACTTTGTAATTGATTAACATAGAAAACCAACATGACTTGTAGTATTGAGCATTTTTATTCCTTGGTTTTAAAATAAAAATAATTTGAATAGCTTTTATAGGTAGTAGAAATCATCACATGCAAAAGGAGAAAGAGAATTAGAATTATTTATTTATAAAAGGATTCAACCAACTTAATTTTGATCCAAATATATAATAAGAAAGATAAAACCTAACAACAAAGGTAGTTATTGAATAAGAATGATATGGAATATTTTTACAGGATGACAACTAATGTATTTACAATTGTAATCATGAAATGATCATTTTTATAGATTCTTTTATTAAACAAACCTTGTGCATCCATCTCCTCCTCCCACTCTTCCTAAATTGCATATCATTTCTATTTTTCTTACAAATGGTAATAGATTTCCATGCAACTTGTCTATTGTTGACTTGGTTAGTATTACTTGAGAAGCATCTAAATCTAGGAAATGTTTGCATTGCCTTATTTAGTTTGTATTTAGAACTAAATGCATTCAAAACAATTGATAAGTCGTATAAACAAGGTAGATGAGAATATATTTCTATTATTTTTATATCTTCTTAGATGATTCTCAATTCATTAACCAAGTGTATTTCAATTATTTTGTATAGTTGCATTGCTAAATATATTCTTGTACCTATTGTTGTTTTCTTTGTGAATTTATGTGTAATTATGGCTATAATAAACCACACTACAAGGATATAAATAAATTCTTTTTCTACCTCTACCAAGAATAAGCAAATCATGGGAATGGTTTTACAAATTTCCCTTTAGGAAAGATAAAAATCCTTCAAATTTTATTCTTATTATGAGTTATTCAATAAATATAAGATATTATCTAATAAATATCATGTATATCATGAATATAGGTACTTCAAGAAAAATATTACAAAAAACTATGGATTTAAGTGTTTGTATAAATATAAAAAAATTTAAACCACCCATGGAAAATAGAAAGTCACTCAAGTTCTCACAATTTAAGATGCTAAGCCAACTTAGGCTTGGAAAATTTGATTCCCATGAAGAATCTTGTAATTCATCATATTTTAGGCCAATTAATACAATTGCCAATCAAGAAGCCACATCAAGCCTCATGATGTGAATGCCCTCAATCAAGAGGACATCCAAATATCTCATATCATAATCTCATGCTTCTGTATAGATAGAAGATTCTTTAATTTTTGCATTAGATCCATAGGTAGGAGCTCTCATATATATTTATCCTACTATCTTGCACCATTTTACAGAGGTTTAGGAATAATTCTAAAACTATTTTCCAAATTACTTTTTATTAGTTGGAAAATAAATCACGTAGGATACTATTTTTTCGTGTAACATATTTCCATAACATATATTGGATAGGAATTAGGATAGCATTCATATTTTTCATCAATTCTTCTACTAATCCTTCTACCAATAAATTTATTACTTAGATCCAGGTGCATCCTTCTACCCAGTGTCTATATCACTATAGCCTAAGCTTAAGATTACTACTTGTTGTGCTACATCAAAGCTTTGTATTCTTCACTTAATTTACATTACCACTATCTATAAAGAAATTTTTCTATTTGTTGGATAAAAATTTCTATGCCATAGAATATGTAGGTTTTTCATGCTCTACTATATAACTTTTAATGATAATTTTATACATCAAAAGATAAGTTAGGATTCCCTCACATCACCATATTAGGTTTCATAGTATCAATTGGTATCATAGCATATTTTATTTATCATCATTTAGATTCTTATTTTTATCTATTTGTAGTGTTTCTTGTTCAAGTAGAGTCTTCACTACAATTCATTTTTTAATGTTTCCTTATACATGCTCATGGTACTATAAGACAATTATCACAATATGTTTCATTTTAATTTTCTAATATGGTAAAGAACATCATATTTATAAGTAAATAGATTAGATGAAAAATATCTTCAATAATGGCCAAATCCAAATAAATTAAAAATTTCATTCAACACACCTTGAATGAACAAAGGACTATTTTGTTTGGATAGCTTTGCTATATCATGATCAATTGTATGAACAAAGGAATATTAAAAATTTCTAGTATGTGAACTTTACATTACATAATGGGATTTTATTTGAGCATTTGACAATGTTGATTCATATTTTATAGAGCATTATAGTGAATTATAAAAACTATATTATGGTCATGCTTAAAGCATTTTATTTGATTAATAATATATAATTAATTAATAATAATAATAATCACAATCTAGCCATTAGTAAAAATTAACTTATGAAAGCTACTTAAACTATAATTTTAAAATTATTCAAATAAAAATAAAAATATAAAAAAATATTATTTGAATATATCATGTTCTATACAAGAAAGTGAGTCATAGCTAGTTAAAAAAATGGATAATGTTATTTACAATTTACTAATATATTCATTTTAATTATTATTATTTAATGATCTATTATTTTAATTTATAGTGATGTTAGAACAACTAATTTGGAGATCAAAGACCTACCACGTACACACATTAGATATTTTTCTATTAATATTTGAAGATGAACTATCGTTATGGAAGACAATCCATCATAAACACTGCAGCTCACTTTGATAAATATTATTAAATTTCTTGTTTAATTATATTTATATAAAATTATATTTGTTTTTTAAAATTATTTAAATATTACATTTAAAAATATCTTATATAAACATTAAAAATATTTTTTAACTTAAAAATTCAATGATATCAATTTTTAATATTATTTTATTATTAATGATTATAATTTTCAATATATTAACACTATATTGTCATGGTTTCTTTACACTATCTCAAACAATTTTAATTATATTTCTTAAAATTATAAATAATAAATAATAATGAGGGAGAGTTGGTGGTGACTATTTCTGACCAAATATAATATGAGGATGAAATGTTCAAACATATGAAATTTTTATGGACTGTACTTCGAGATAGGAAATGGTGTTTAGTTTTGCAAACTTATTGACGTATTTGTTTCCCAAAAGTTGTATATGGGTCCATACAATCGATAATGTATAGAGAAAGAGGAGGGGAACAAAACACATTGCACATGAAGAGCAACACAAAAAAGGTACAACATACAAACAAAAGACATTGTCCTTTAAGAACAACACAGGAAATGGTACAAAGTTACAAACTACACACAAAACACATTATGCGCTAACAACAGCAAGGAAAATGATACAAACGTTTGCATTCAGAGCAATTACACTGGATAGAGCCCTCTTGTATAGCTTACTAAAATAAAGAGAGTTTGTTTGAGAAGAAGTAGATTGGTTCGTTAACCACACTTCAAGTTTAAGGACTTCACCAATGACTCTGACCTCAAGTTTGAGTATAAAACAGCCAACATGCAGAACACCATAAAGATAAGATAATCTCTACCAATTTCGGTCGGCGAATACAAATCACACTATTGCTATAGACACGAAATACCACTGCAACGCACTCTTGCTTCAACCCATTAAATCAGGTCAACCCCTTAATACAAATTTTAAGCATAGAGGATGGATCTCCTTGAAGGGAGCTCCTCTGAACATGGACTGATGCAATACCGCGGCAGCTGCAGCTCCAACCAACGGACCCACCCAGAAGATCCACTGCAAAATAAACGATAACCCACGATTTCAAGAAACAAATCTTTAACAAAGAATTGAACGGAGAAAACTAAAAAATCATTAGGGTGTTACATGGTCATTCCAGGATTGTCTATGGCCATAAACCACAGCTGCTCCGAAGCTTCTAGCGGGGTTGATGCCTGTGCCCGTGATCGGAATTGTGGCCAGGTGAACCAGAAACACTGCAAATCCTATTGCCAGGGGAGCCAGCACCTGCAATCATGCACTAACATATTACTAATAATTTTTCATAGCCGAAATAAAAAATGCAGAGAGAAAGGTAATAGAGGAGATTAAGAGTAGCCCAAATTTATTTGTTTACAGGGACGTGAGGGTCGCGAAGGTTGCGCTTGGGATCAGTTGCAGTGAACACGGTGAAAACTAAGATGAAAGTGCCCACGATCTCTGCAGTGAGGGCAGTTCCTTGTGAATAGCCTTCCGACACTGAATTTGCTCCTCCTCCGCCTGCAACGTAGTAACTCTTCTGGAAACCTTTCACCATTGCTACTCCGCAGACTGCACCCAAACACTGCGCCACAATGTACATAAGTGCTCGGTTCGCAGAGACCTTACGAGCAAGAAACAGAGCGAACGTCACCGCAGGGTTTATGTGGCCACCTGCACAAATTATTGAAGTTATGAACCCCAGCAATAAACACGCAGTTACAGAAACGGGATCATTATACATATCTTAAGAACACCATCTTGTCAATTTAATTTTCTTTCTTATTTAGATCTAAAATAATGTTCACCATATTAATTACGAAGGAACTGTAAATTGTGTTTGTATGGATCCCACCATTCAAGCCTCGGAACTTATGATTGTTCCATGCATGGTCTTCTTGTTGACGTGTTGTATATGTCTTCACATATATATACTTCCCGCTCATTGCATCCCAAGTGAAATTGAAATGAATGGCATCATGTTGAAGTACTAAATTATGATCTTTATAGGATAGCGTTCACCATCCAACCTCTAAGCCATTTTTAGGAGGCATTCTATTGGTTGGTAAAGGGCAAGCAAGCTTAGAGATTGAAATGTCTCACATTTAAGAGGGATAAAAATAAGACCACTAATTTGTATATGTTTCGCCTTAACGTAACAGCAAAAGGATTCGTTGCAGACTTTCTTGCCAATTTTATCTCTCGCATCTTCAAACTCAACCCATGCTATGATATAATTATTCGTTTCTATAAAAACATTCATGTGTTATAAAAATAATTTCACTTTTTAAATAAATTTTATTAAATATTTTATAATTTAATATAATACAAAATTATTTTATTCAACAATTCATTGCAAACTCTTTTAATTAAAATGGCCTTAGTAATGTCATTAATAATATGCGCCTTTTATGTATAGTGGGAAGGTAAAGAAAATTCAAATACTTAATAACTTCAAAAATAAAATAGTTTTTTATATTATATAATTATAAGTTATATGAAATATTTTTATTTATGTTTATTTAATTTAAATTATATGATGCAGCTGGTACCATTTATGGATGGGGTGCGCTTTCTGACGGATGGGAATATTTAGGTTACACTGACCATTTTCATTCCCATCAAATCTTTGATTATTCTTGCTATATGCACTCTTTTTTTTTTATACAATTATTAAAATTCTAAAACTTAATGAAATACAATTAATATACTTTTAATTTTTAATTAAATATATTAATAATAATTAAACATAATTATTATTATTTTTAATTAAGGCCACCCCCCCTCCTCAATCCCAACCAACAAATTTGTTTTAGTGGTTGAAAGAAATTGAGGGTTTTTTCCTTCAAAAACAATTATATGATGTATAATTTCATTTTTATTGGATTTGGATAATATAATGTATAACTCTATTCGAAAAATTCAAAATTTATAAAGTTTCAAAAACTTATAATTATTAAAAAAAAAACAAAAAAAACTTAATTAATATACAATTTCTTTCCATACAAATATACTTCTAATTTTTTTTCAAATTAAATATATTATTAATAATAATAATTATTATTTTTAATTAATTATAGAAACAAATTTCACTAAAATTAAGATTCAATTATTCAGTCTTTGATAAAGGGAAATCTTATACAAACTACCTATTTCCTCAACATATTATCATTTTTATTTTCGCAAGAAAATAAACCTATGTGGTAGAAATAGACCTTCTGAATTAGACCATATAATACGTTTGAGGGCAAGCAAGATTCACCAAAATTCACATTTCAGAGAAGCACTGTACACAGTTTCTAAGACAATAACCAAATTTATGGAACTAACAAATTACGCTTAACCAAACTTTGGGAATAACCGAGTTGAGGCCATCGCCACTCGCTAACTTGCACCCAAGCCACAAATGCACGTTAATCAGAAAATTGGAAATCTCAGAACTATTGAGGAAACAAAAAAAATCTGAAATTCAACGCTTGATTACCTGAAACTCCAGCGGTGCAATAGACGAGCACAAATATCATTCCGCCGAAGGCCCACGCAATGCCGAGGACGCCCACCCCACCACAAGTATTTTCGATGTTGGTGTGAGCATTTCCGATGACAGTGGAAATGGTGACGTACAAAAACAAGAATGTGGCCACAAATTCCGCTATGATGGCTCTGTAGAAAGACCACAGCCTGAATTCATTCACGTCCACAAGCGGAGAAGGAGGTGCCTCCTTGTATTCTCCGTCTCCGTTAGCACAACCGTTGGCTGCTCCTCCCTTCGCCATAATATCAAAACTGTGTTGTGAAGAGAGCAGTGCATAGACAGAGAGGTATTTAAGGGTGAAATTTGCATAAAGTCAGTTCACGGGAGAAAGAGCCGGCTTTAGAGAAGGGGACGGGAAGGCAAGAAAGCGGAGTGCAAGGATCCAGATAGCCGTTATGCCTCGCTTTTCTAATACAGCAAATGGATAGCACGTACAGGCATGTTTATTTTTATTACATTATTAAAGATTTTGTTTATCTTGAGGTAAGAGCATTTTAACTGGAGGTTAAATATTTATCCTTCAAGCCCATAAGGTTATTGTCCAGCAAGACTTGAATTTATATGGATCACTCGATTTTAATATAAGAGACTTATTATATTCAATATGAACACTATTTAGTGAAGTGTTAATATGTTTTTTAATTTTATTTGGCAGTGATAATTTATATATAAAACATGACTGTGATTAAATTTCTTAAATTGTAGACACTTTGTTAATAAAACAATTCTTCAACAAATAATTTGTTATAATTTTAACTTTAAAAATATATAATAAATTATATATAACATCATAATAATAAAAATCGAATATTACTATATTTAAATTAAAAATAAACATAAAAATATGTTATATTTTTAAATGAGCTTCATCGAAGCTGAATGGTTAGTTTGTCTTCCATTGCTGTTGTGTGGCCCTTTCTCTTCCCAAAGAGCTTTTCCTGCAGACGCATACATCGGAGAGCTCCCAGAAGAGGTGTGCATATGTGCATATATTTTTATAATGACTTATAGGTTAAATTAATTTATTTTTTATCCTGCAACTTTTGTTATCATCCAAAAATGGTTGAATTTAAAATCAATTTTTAGTTAACAGAGGAATCCCTATAAACACTGAACAAACCCTCTTACAATCTTTCTATTGCAACAGATAGTTTGAAAGCTTTAAATTTTTTCGCATGTATTATGGGAAAAATTATTTTCAATCTATTTCTGATGAGATGTGATATTGTTTCCTTTATTTCTTTATCATCATTTTAGAGAATGAATAGCTCAAACAAATCTTCCATTTGGAGGCTTCTTTATTTCTACATGCACTTGCTATTTGAAATGCTCCTGTCTCAAATAATCTGAGAGTGTATGCTCTTTTAACCCTAAAATAATAAAAAAAATCATTGCTCTTTAACCCACTAAATGATCTAAACTATTTTTTAATAATTTTTTTATTATAAGTAGAAAACTTAAAATTTATATTTCAAAAATAATTATTGATTTAACATTTAAAAATCTTGTGTTTAAAAATTACTATATTTACATAAAGTTATAAAAATGTTTATATTTTAAAAAATATTTTAATATATTTTAAAGTATATATTTTTAAAAATATATTAAAAATATTATTAAAAACAAATATTATAATTTTGTATATTTGATTTTTAAATTTTATATAAAAATAAAAAATAAAATTATATGAAAATATATATTTTTTGATTGGTAAATGGGATTTTGAAAGGATCCCATAACCTTTTGCAAAGAGAATAAGGTTGGAGAGAGTTCTCAACCACAAAATAGGTGAAGAAACAAACCCTCTATGGGTTATTGGATAAAAATAACTAAACTGATAAAATTTGAATCAGGGTCATCCTGCCCAAAACCATACAGAGGATGGAAAATTTGAATAAGGGTCATTTTGCCCAAAACCATATAGAGGATGGAAATTTTGGAACCGGGCCATCCCGCCCAAAACCATACACCCAAAATTTAAAATTGAAATTTGAAAATGAAGCATGAAAAAAAATAATTTGAAATTTGAAAATTATTCCTACCCACGGGTGGCCAAGGACGTAGCTGTAGGATGCAGACCAGGAAGCATCTACAGGACGCAAACTAGGATGTTTACTAGGATGCAATACATGAAGCATCAACTGGCCAGGATGTTGATCAGGATGCAAATAGGGAAGTAGTGATAGGAAAGCGAACATGATGCAGTAGTAGGATGTGGTCCAGGAAGTAGCAGGAACCCAAGGACGCCACAACACAAGCCTGAAAAGTGGAACAACAATCTTGAGGATCTCCTTAGGCTAGGAGATCCTCTTGTGCATAGAGATGAATTTCAAGGAAGCCAGAAGACTCGAGAAAATGAATGCTCACAAAACCCAAGCGAAGGGTAGAAATGGGTAGGAAGATTCCAAGGATCCAGATCTAGAGGAGTCAGGATAAACCAAATCTATCGACAAAGCACATGTCCACTCCTTAAAAATTGAAGGATGTAGTATGGTATCCCAAGCAACCAAAAAGGATCTGAAATCCTTCATCCCTATAGATGAATAGCTTCAAATACTGAACCTAGGAAGCCAATGGATCCACTCAATAGCATTTAAAATGCAAGGCCACCCTCAAAGTCAAGAAGAAATATTTGAGTGTACACCAAAAATATCAGGTCTAGCAGTAAGAAGCCCTCGAATAGGAGCCCAAAAATGAAGCCCACCCACGATCCAAATCTAGAGGATTCACAGTAAACCAAAGCTACCAATAAAGCACAGGTCCACTCCCCAAAGACTAAATGATGTAGTATGGTACCTAGAGAAACCAAAAAGGATCTAGAACCCTCCATCCTTGTAGATTAATAGCTTCAAGGATTGAACCTAGGAAGCCAATGGATCCACTTAATAGTATTTAAAATGCAAGGCCACCATCGAAGCCAAGAAGAAAGATCTGAGTGTACACCAAAAGGATCAGGTCCATCAACAAGAAGCCCCTGAATAGGAGCCCAAAAATTAAGCCCATCCAGGAGAAGGGACCACCAAAAAGCACCCACCCATGACCTCACCACTCTACATAAACCAAAAGGACTTTGGCCTCTGGCACCAAGAAGAAAACCACCACTGTTGGAATGGGAGAAAGAAATCTTTGCATGCCATCGAAGCTAGAAAACCCAACATAGCCATGGGGCCAAAAGTAGCTAGGGGATCAACAACCAAAAATTTCTATGGATTTAAATGTAACCAAGGGAACACCCTCAGATAGTTGTAACAAAACACCATACCACTGTATGTGTTCTTGTAAATTTACCCCAACGGGTTTGGGTTAGTAGATGGCCCTTTCTCCTCCTTGGAAAGCCAAAAAAGCATGAAAGTACTGAACCCAAAAGAAGTGTTCCACCATCCAACCAAATCTCTGAAACTGATAATGGTCCATGAAACGCAACCAACAAAACCCCCAACAAGTAAAACACCCTAGACACGTGCTATAGCAGATAACTAAGCATGACTAGCAGCTAGATCGAGAGTGGAATAACAAGAGGCCTCCCGCTCAAAAAGTTTTAGAACACCGGAGCCAGAGCATATAAAAATATATATACATTTATTATATATCAAATTTTATTATAAATTTTTAAACATGTCGAATTTCTTTGAAACTTTAAACTTATCTAACTCCAATACAAACTAGAAGTGGATAACTAAGCTATGTACTTACACAACATTATTTATAAATATAAGAAAATAAATATAAAGTATAATTTTATAATAAAATTCTTTCTATTCACCTTTATACTTTCTAGGTATAACTTTACCAAAAAAACAAACAAGTATGTTTTTTTTTTTAATTAAACTCCAAACCAATAATTATTTCTTTAAAATAGGACACTAAAAGAAACAAAAATATATTAAAAATTTATGCAAAGTATAAACTACTTTTAATATTTATTTGGTGGTTTTGCTTTTAGATATATTATTATAAACTATTGTTTACTAAATTTATAAGTTTAATAAATATGTTTTTCGTTGCATAATAAGATTATTCTATTGAAAAAATATATAAGGTTGTTTTATATTACACTATTTTTTTTTAAATAAATTATTTTTATGTAAAATAATTTATTTATTTATTTTTGGTACAATTAAGAGAAAAAAAGGGTTTTGAAAGGCCTCTCACAACCCTTTACAACTGCTTGAAGGAGGAGCACAACACACAAATTACGAAGGAGGGTTTTGAAAGGTATCCACAACCTTGAACAATAGTACCATGGAGCATAATACATAAACAATAAACAACAACTCCATATGGAGAACAACCAACCATCACCAAACATAGATAGAATAAATCCACATACCAGACCACAAGATTAAACCCCAAACAATAACTCCAACCATAGTTAATTCAATATCAAAATATGCTACCACATGAGGAATTGAACATCGAAGATAAGAAATCAACCTTCAAAATATTCAAAAAATATAGGACAAATAATGGTAAGAAATTTAAAATTTGAAATTTGAAACCAATCCCACAGAAGTTGGAAACCAGAAATCGCACTCCTGGAAAGGAAACCACCAATGACACAATTATCCCCTACAACTCTTTAGAGAGACCCATAAAATCATGCTAGCCCCTGTAGAAACAAACTCACTACCAAATGAATAGGACTAAAAAACTACAAAATGGACCACCCCAAACAAAAAAATAGAATTCCTACAAAGGAAGCCAACCAGTGAAACAAAGTCCCTTACATATCCTCTCAAGACATCAATCATTCACAATAGTACACGCAAGAGCAGTACAACAGCCAAAGCAGGAAACATGTGAGCCCCAACCCAAAAGTTACCAACCTAACCGGGACACCACGATACAAAACAAAAAACCAAAGCCCAAGGTATAGAAGAAATAACCCCAAAAACTGGTACCCCTACAATAAATCAACACCTCTACACGACAACAACCAACAAAGCTTTGAAAAGATCCAAACAACCACTAGAACAACAAACCCTCAAACACGAAAGGAAAAAATTATTGCAGGCGTAAAGGATGGAAACAAAACAAGACCCACCATGGACCTTGAGGACAAGCAGCAGGTTAAAAGAAGGACCAACCGTTACTACGAAAACACCCAGTCTAGTTGGGGAACCACAAGGGCAATACTTCCACAAAATCTGGAGAAAGGAACTTTGCAGCTATAACCACCAACCAACCACCCAAGCAACGAAACCTTGACTTATCACCAACCAAGGAAAATAACCAAAAGCTACTACAACAACAACACCCCACATTCACCCCATCAGGTTTGATTCGACCTTTGGTCTAATCCCCTTCCCATAGGGACCATGAACAAATATTTAGTGACATACCACAACCAAGAAGAAAAGCAAATTTGATTGACCAAGATCCCCGGCAAGCAACCAACCCAAAATGAGCAAATGAGCAAGAGCGAGAGGTCGCTTTAGAATAAATGTTTTTTTTGGTATTGATAAAAAAAAGGGTTGAAGGGCCCTGACCCTTTACATAGAGCTCAAAAGATATACAATAAATAAATAAGAGAAGATCATATAAATGCAAGATAGATCTATCTTAGTAAAAAAAATAAACCTGGGCTAAACCTATTGATGGAGAAGCTAAAATAAAATTCCTCCGGCTATCCTTCTATTTAATGTAGCTGATGCAGTGCTCAATGTTGTACATAACTGATAAAGAAACATATAACAATAACGAATTTAGTGTGATCAAATCCTCCATCGCGTGATCTCAATAAGTATTCTACTTTTGTCTACCCTCTTTATCTGCTAGCTTCATTATCAATTCTTATAATCTCTTCCAACTCCATGGGGGCATATGACCAGACCTTGAAATTCTCAAATTTAACTGCCATATTTGCCATTTTATCAGTAGCTTTGTTTCCCTCTCTATAAATATGTTTAACTTGACTTTCTTCTAGGTTTCCTAAAATACTCCTCACATCTGTAATTATTTGAAAAATACTAGAATTATTTAACTCCTCTTTTTGAAGGGAAGTTATAATATTTTTGGAATCTCCCTCGAGAACAATTCTTTTAAAACCCATATTCACTGCAATTCGGATACCTGTAAGTGTTGCCCTTGCTTCAGCTTGGTGATTTGTGGTAATTCCTAGATCCTCAACATATGCAACAACTACCTGACCTCTGTCATTTCTAATGAGACCCCCACCACCAGGATGACCTGTGTTACCTTTTGTAGCTCCATCAAAGTTAATTTTTACCCAGTCTTTGTGGGGATGTTCCCATTTGGTATCTAGTCTCACCTTATTAATTTTTCCATATTTAAGATATTTTTTTCTCTAGAGAGGATCATTGCAAGATTTTCCTGGCCAACAATGTTTTTAATACAATCCTCCAATAGGGTTTTTTTATCCTAGCATAAACCCCAATTATTCCTATGATTTTATTTTTGAACACTTGTTTGTTTCTTTCCAACCAAATCCCCCAACAAATATGTGGAATGCATTTTTGCCAAAAAAACTGCTTTCTAAGTGCCACTATTCCCAAATTCTGATTAGAGAATCTATAATGACCCAAGCAACATTAACTTCTCTCAATAACATATTTAGGATATCACAAAAAAATCACAAGTTCCAAATAGGTGGTCCACACACTCATCCTCTTTGTTACATAAGACACAAATAGTTGGAACCACAATCCCTCTTTTGAACATATTATCTTTTGTAAGGATCTTATTGAGAATGGAAGTCCAAAAAAACATAGCAACTTTAGGGATGATGTTTAGCTTCCAAATTCTTTTAAGCTCGGGTTTCTCTGAGGTTACTTTGTCCAAGATTCTATATCCATCCTTCACTAAGTACTGGCCTTGCTGGTTTCTTCCCCAAATTACCTGATCGTCGTCTAAACCTCTACCTAAATAATAACTCCTTAGGAGGTTTTGCAGATATTTACCCCCCGAGCCTTGCATATCTTCTTGCATGATTTTCCACTCCTAAAAATCACCTACCCTATGAATGTAACCATTAATTTTCTTACCATAGGTTTTGGTTAAATGTTCTTTAATATCTTTGAACTTTTTGTAGTTTTCTAAAGGCTCCTCTTGAATCCAAGGGTCTTTCCAAAAGTCAATTTTGTCTCCCCTTCCTACTCTCCATTTTAGACCTTGTGATGCTCCAATGCAAAGCTTCCAACCATGTTTAGCTAAAACAATTAAAATAAGTGTAAGGGCTCTATTTATTTTTAAATTATGTAAAATAAGTATAATTTATTTAAATGAAGAACAATTAATATAAAATTATAAAATATTAATATTTAAAAAATTAAATCTAAATTTATATAATTTTAAATAAAATGCTAAGTAAACATAAATATTTAAATTATAAGATGTCATGATGTGGAGCTACTTATTCAAGTTATATTATAATATGATAAAAATTTATGTGAAAGAATCTTTTGTCAAAATTTGCACAAAAAATTAAACATTTGATATATTAAATAGTTAATTTATTTTTATTTTTTATTTATTTATTTATTTTTAGTTTTTATATTTAAATTATCTACTATGCAGGCTTCACATCTTGCATAGACAAAAACAATTTTATTTTTTTAACAAAATCTTCACATACTGTATTTCAACTACTCTAGCTTATGTGAACAATTTAATTGAAAAGAGAAAGTAAAACGATTAAGGGCCACATTTTTTTAGGGAAAAATTAGTTATTACGTTATGTTAAAATTCTTTACGGATTGAAAATAAAACCTTGCCTTCACTTCACGCTTGTTAAATTCTTTATTTTAAAATGGATTAATAAACGTTGAATAACTAAAAGTTTGTAAGATATTTTAAAAAATTAGACACCTTTATATACAATAGTTTTAAAGGCATGCATTCTCGTTTTCAAAGATTTATTTAAGTAGTTAGTTACGCCCCAACGTGCCTACAGACATCCTAACGCACTCTTGTCATGATTAAAATGATATACTATAGTTCTAATGATTTAGTTATCTCTCTTTACAACTAGGATTTGATCCAATTTTGGTAATGGGGAGATTGTGGCGGTGTTAAATAATATATAACGTGATTACTTTATCACATGATGCGCATACTTTGAGAATGGATTAAAGCTTCATCAGGGACGCATTGTGAAGCACGTGTAAATCTAATTCTTATTATCAAATTCAAAATATGAACTATAAAAAAGGCATGACAATTGTGTAAAGAAACGTCATCAGTTAAATTGACATAAACTAAGAATAAATTTCACTCACACGAAAATATCATTTATATTATTATTGTTTTATATTCTTTCAATGGTGTAGGGTTGTAATCAACAAAATGAATATGAATGTTTATTTTAAAGGTGAGGGTAAAAAAAAAAAAAATTGAATAATCATATATTGAGTAAATAATGTTTTCATGATAGTATCATATGATTTTTTGGTTTTGCCAATTACAAACTATTTTATTCATTTTATGTCTATGTAGGGACACCAAATAGACACCAAATTGATACTTCTTTGGTTCTTATCAAAGAGACTCAATAAGTATTTGTATGTCTTTGGATTCTTATAAAAAGACCAAAGTTAAAACCCCGGGGTGAGTGTGAGTGATCCATTATATTTCTAACTAAAAAATATATCTCTATGATTTTCGAAAAAAGAACTTTGGTTTGTAGTGTAGACAATGATAGGATCTATTAAACGTTTAGTACATATCAATTAAATCATTTTTTAAAAGTTGTATTGGTAGGGACAATGCAATGGTAAAAGTCATTGAGTTTTCTTAACAAAAAATTAAGCTTAACACACCTAAAGGTTGACCTTTGATATGCCTCTGATTTTCAACCTATTCAAAAAAAAAATGACCTAAGTTCAATTCACTGAAAGGGTGGCCCTTGATATGTGCTCCCCTTTTAACCTCTTAAAAAAAAGAACTTAAATAAAAATGAATTTTACTTAATTTTTAAGATGTTATATACGACATCATAAGGATATTATAAAAATATTTGTTATAATTATTTGAATACTAATTATTTATAATTTTCTTCTTTTTATAACTATTTGTAATGAGACTCATCCTAGCCTTAGCCGATGAGAACACTTGTTTAAAATAACAAAAGTAGATCTACATTGGAGCCAAATCTCCCAAACCATATATATGTAATGGTTGTCGAAATTAGCTAAATATTGGATTTGCTCATCAACCTGCATAATCCTCTCATTCTCAATAGCCATGTCATTGTGTCATTGAATCCCTACCTCCTTATCGGTACCCATCTTAGCCAGGAAGTATATCATTTTATTCAAAGCTCTACCCATATTAAGTGGAATCACATCATCTAATTCGCTTCACAAATCCTTAATTTGTGTGACAAAAATCCTCAACCTCCATATCTCCAAAGCAAAGTTCCTTATGCAATCTAGAGCTTCTACCAAGATTTGAGAATCTAATTCTATGATTATCCTCCTATAACATTGTCTTACTTCCCAAATAGAAGTAGATGTGATACCTAAGGCTTCTACTTCATTGTTTGTGGCCCTACCCAAGTCTTGCAGTTCCCACTAGAGAATTGTCCCAACATGAATCCTGTAGATCATTCCAATTCCATATCTACCCTAATTTCCTTTTGCATCTCCATCAGTATTAATTTTAATCTAACCTTCTAGGGGTGGTTTCCAACTAGCTTTTTCCTACCCTTCTTGCACTTCGACTTCCTTCTCCATTGTTCCTATATCAGCTTTAATTTCCTCTTTAGCATACACTACCACAATTTTCATGACTTTGCTCCAAATGACTTACCAAATACCATCCAAGGATGGAAAGGTTTCTCTAAAAAATTTACCATTTCTCTCCAACCACACTTTCCACCAAATGAAGTTTAATATAAACTTTCACTCGATATGAAGAGCTTCATATTTAAATTTACCCATCTTCCATATTTTAAAAATACCAATCTTATTCATATCACCATTGGCTCAAATTTTATAAGCTAAAAAAAATCACTTCTAGATTTGGCATGTGAATGGGCACTCAAACATCAAGTGGTAAGACATTTCCTTGCTCTTGTAGCATAAAACACATTGATATGGACCAACAATTCCCCTACATATCATATTATCAAAAGGAATAATTCCATTGTGCATGAACTACCAAGCAAAGAAGTTTACTTTCAACCAACCCTTGGATAGCCAAATATTTCTTCAATCCTCAACCTGATATGCATGAGGAGGTATAGGAAGAATATTATTATATCCATCCTTCATTGTGTAGACTCCAAGGCTCCCATAGCCCCAACCTAATTCATAGGTATTAGAATTGGCCACTCGTCCAACTTCTTAAACTGCTTTAACATATAATCCTCTAATTGACTAGTATTGAAATAAATTCTAATCTAGATCTAATATTTACTTTCCATGGTTGCTTTTATCAATTGCAATTATGGTAATTCAATAATGATAGGTGGGTATTGATCCCATGAATCTATCCAAAATTATTCCTTATCCCCTCTCCTCTCTTTCCAAAATAATTCATATTTTAGTACCTGACATCCTAACTTTAGAGCCATCCACACTAAGGACTCGAGCCATCTAAATAGAAATTGGGTTTGCCTGTCCTAAATATTTACTAGTGGGTTTGCCTGTCCTAAATATTTACTAGTTAAAACTCTACTAAATAAAGAAGTTGGTTGGGAGATCCACCTCCAGTAAATATTTCCAACCAAAGCTTTATTATTTCACTTTGATCTCCTCAGCTCCAAGCCTCTATTTACCTTGTGTTGGCTTACATATTCCCAACCTAATAAGGTACATTTTATCTCTCCTTTTACTCCTACCCATAAACATTTTCTAGCCATTTTTTCCAACTCTTTGCATATGGTATGTGGGGCATCAAGGATAGAAAATTTATAAATTGACATTGGCGTGAATGATTGATTACAAAAAATTTAATCTACCCCAAACTTAACCATTTGTGAGTTGAATGATTAGTTATTTATTTGGTATGATCAAATATATTCCTCTAGATATCTATATTTAGTTTTCTAAAATGCAAGAGGAAGCCCAAATATACCATTGGGAGAGAAGTCTTTGTGAATTCCAAGATCTATAAAATTTTGTCCAAAATCCTTTGATCAAGATTGAAGAAGACCACTTTGGATTTTTTATAATTGATGAATTGGTTTGTGGCCCTATGGTAAACATTAAGAGTGTCTCTAATTAGTCTTGTTTCCTTGAATTTGGCCACTCCCACCAATACTATGCCATACACAAACTGTAGGTGAGTCAAAAAATTATCACCCACCTTGATATTTGTTAGCAAACCTAGTTGTCTTCTTCTCAAGATGATTCTACCCAAAACTTCATCCAATATGGTAATAATATAAGGGGAATAAGCATATCCTTGATGAATGCCTCGAGTGGATCCAAACGGTTGTGAGGGAATACCTTTTATTAACAATAAGTATGTGAAATTAGAGACACAGCTCATCACCCATGGTATCCAATCTTCAGAGAAATCGAACGTTGTCATCACCCTTGACAAGAAGATACACTCCACCCTATCATAATCTTTTTACATATCCAACTTTATGAATATTCCTCTATTGGTAAATTTTTGCATTGAGTGTATTGCCTCCTAAGTTAGAACCACACCATTCAATATTTGTCTGCCCTCAACAAAACCCCCTTACTCTAAGGATATAATATTATGTAGGTGAGGTTTTAGCCACTTAACCATTATATTTTTTATTATTTTATATATGACATTACATGAGGTAATAGGTCTATAATCTAAAATATGCACCCTCTTACCCTTTCAAAATTAGGGTAATGAATGTATGATTTAATGGTTAAATCATTCTTTTACTACCTTTGGAATCCTTTGTAACAACCATTACATCCTCCTCCAAGTTGTCCTAGAAGGTCTAAAAAAACTCAATTAGAAAGTATACTAGACCTGGTGTTTTTCCCGTACTCATTCCAAAGACTACTTTCTCCAATTCCTCTCTATAAATGGGTTTAAGTAGGGCCTAATTTTCTTCTTTATATATAATAGAGGGTATGACAACAAGAACTTCTTTTTGAGCCTCTTTGTCTTGCACCATACATTCCTTAAAAAATTTAGCAAAATAATCCATTGAATGGAATTACGTACCTATAATTGTATCAAAGAAGTACCCCTTCTCATCCTGAAGAGATCCCATATTGTTCATATATCTCCTAGCACAAGCAAACTAATGTAAAAATTTGGTGTTTCTATCACCTTCCATTAACCAAGTGGTTGTTGCTCTCTTTCTAGTAGATCTGCTCATGGTTTTCAATGTCTTCAACCACTTTATGCAATGCATCATCCTCTTCTTTGATTTGCTATGTAATTATTATTTTCCTAAAGTGTTTTTGCACCACATCCCATCTGGCCACCAATGGAGATCTTTGGATTTGGAAGTCCATATTGTTAGCTTACCTCCATTATTTTAGTTTATTCTTGAAATAATGAAGCTACTTGTGGAATCTAAACATTGTTGTCCCATATGTTGGGCATCCTTCTTCCCATCACTATGGATTTTTCTTGTGAAGTTCCTTTTTTTGTAACAAAAAGTTTTCAAATCCAAATGGTTTGAAATGTTGCCCTAACTTGATCCCCCCTTCCCATAGAATGGGGAAGTGATACAAAACTGGACCCTCCAAAATCTAAAATTTTAGATTTCATTTTACAAATACCTCCTCTCAAATAAAAAACTGATCTAACTTCACCTTCTTGCTATGTGGCTCCCTCCTTTTATTAGTCCAAGTATAGTTGGTTCCAGGACATTTAATATCCACCAAGTATAATTCATGGACCTGGGTAATCATAAATTGATCACCTAGATCCAAAATTAGGATTCCTACTTCCTAATTTCTTGATGATAATTTAGTATTAAAACCCCTAGCACCAATCCAATATAACTCTTTCCTTGAGACTCTCATATTATGCACTACTTTCCATTTATGAATTTGACCATCTAGGTTTTGAGCTGCGTAAAAAATTATGATTAAAGCCTGCTCAGTTGTCATATTGTTCCTAAAATGTGGTGTGATGACATCCCTCCAAGATATATTTTCTATTGCTTCCCATTCAAGAGTTCCAAAAGGTAACTATCCACCCTGAGGCCCCTTGGGTAGCAACTTCCATGTGACTAGAACCCTTGCAAAGTCTATTTACTATTTTACACATAACATTTAATGATATTTTTATCTCTTGCATTAGCAAAAAAATTGTTTTGCTTTTTTCTAAAAGTCTTCAAATAACATATTTATGGGTTATACTATTTAAACCCCTAATATTCTATGATTTTATAATCATTGGTTACCTTGATATCAATAAGAATCTATTGGCCTCACCAATATCCTAGTGATCAGTTTGTCTTCTTGAATTTCTATAAATTCCTTATTTAATTTTCTACCCACTCCTTGAGAGTTGATATTATTTTATCTCTTCTCCACCTAGCTTATCCCTAGAGTTGTATTTTCTCTATTATTTTCTACCATACCCATGATAACATCTTTTATTATCATTTGTTATTGGTTATACACTATCAATACCCTTGTAATATCTAATTATAGTAACTCACTACACTCTATTACCTACTCTAAGATAGGAGGAGCCGAAAGAGAGGATTGAACATGACTATTGTTATTTTCATTATTGTAATCCATGCAACCTACCCTCCCAACTAGTCTTGCTTTCTTTTTTGTGCTACTACTTCTACTAGGGCATCCTACGGTATACTAGATTTTAGGCTCTCTACATATCTAGCTATGGTATCCTAGTTTTTTTTAAAGGTAAACATAGGTGTCCTGCTTGATATTGCATTTTTTGTCTTGCTCATCAACAAATCTAGGATTGGAGGTCCCACTACTAATGATGTTGCTCTTATTACTTATATCTAAGCCTTTCATTATTTATTATACTCTTGGTACTACCTCACCAAAATAAGTCTTACCTATCATGTTCTATTAGATCTCTTTTTATTTGCTAGTCATACCGATATAATGGTTACTCTTCTTGGTCTAATGGTCTGGTATCATTATCAGAAGTTGTCCATAATGTTAGAATTATTGTTCCTAGGGTTCTTAATTATGGGGTCCTCTAGGTCCACCTCAACATGGGAGTCTATATTTGGTGCACATCCAAACATTCTCTTTGGTAAATATTTGATAGTAGACCAACTTTTTTGGAATTCTCTACTTGATGCCAAACTTGTAGAGCACACAATCAAAACAATGGATCTATTGTTCTTCTTGTGGTCCCAAAAGCCATCTAACCTACTTAATAAGAGCTAGATGGTACACATCATCCTACCAACTTAACTAATGCTTATATGATTGCTAGATGATAGGCTTAGGTCGTAGATCATCAATCAACCATATTTCCACTAGTAGAACATCTTCATTGGGCTTTATCTACCCTAATTCAAATTTTTAACCCCACATATAGGTTGCTAATTCCTCATGATACCCTACCTATGACTATAATGTGCTCCTAGACCTATAAGTAAAGCAATGTGCAATATGTTAGACTCTTTTTTTTTTAAAGTGAAAAACCCCTTGCGGGACCACCTTGGTCTGAGAGACCACAAACAAGGGGTTATACACCGTCAAAGTCACCCGGGAGTCACACCCAGCCCTGCCCGCACAAACATTATCAATTCGATTTTGGGTATCCAATTTAGCTTTTTGGTAGGGTGGAGATTCGAACCTAGGGCCTATCTTGGAGGATTGCCCTCTCCTCTCCAACTCACCTACAAAACCTAGGTTCATGTTAGACTCTTGTTATCTTGATAAAATATCCTATATAGTGACTAATATAGACATGCCACCATGATAAGACCCTATGAAAATATTGTATATTAGCCATGCATATCATCCATGAACTCTCCACACCTCTAGTGTAGACCCTCTACCTCATGTTTCTAATCAATACCCCTAAGGCCATAGTGCATAAAAGCATCATCTACTTGTCTAAGCAAGCCCAAAAAAAGTGGCATTGTTATTAATATCTAACCTCACCACTAGAATATCTATGTCTCGCATCATCCTCTCTAGCTTTTATCTCTAGTATTGGATATTGTGTACCTCAAACCCTATATTTGTACCCTTATAACCATTCAAACATCCTTATGGGTCATGGTTATATCTTCTATTAGAAGTTGGAAGGTATTTGTTCTTAAATACTACCACTCTAGTAGCATAATATGAAGAGCTTTGTAAACTCCATCTTGGGTATTAGGGCTATATGGTTGTAGACACCAAAACAACACCAATCCGATTATGTGACAACAAGCGCTGATCGCATTGACACACACAGCCCCCAGGGCAGCCCCCAGAGGTTAAACAGTGGTCCTAACCACTCCCAAAAGCAGTTTGGAAGGTCAGAGGTCAATTTTGCACCTTTTTGGCACCTTTTTCTCTACTCGTCCCACCCAGGGATGAATTCAGACTGGTATTCGTCCCACCCAGGGACGATTACACAATCGCTCCAGGGTGGGGCGAATAGCAGGTTTGACTGGCAAAAAAGTCAAACCTCGACAACTCCGCCAGTTAATTTAAGGCTTCAGGCCATGCAATTGTGAGGAATAGCTTTTAATCAAGGAGAGAGACTTCAGTCATGCATGTCTTTATTTTAGAGACCTCATGCAAGGAGATTCTAAATCAGGGAATTAGCTTTTCTCTAAAAATAGGAAAGTTAACTCAAGTGGCGCCCTCGCATGCGCAATTCAAACAAAGAGACCCTAAGGTCTATAAATTGGTGAGTTTTCTCACCCAAAAAATAGAGGAGAAGGAGCATTTTGAGCAACGAAGTGCTGCCAATTTACATCACCTACCTTGCGATTTGTGCCTTTCACATCCTTAATCTCTCATTCGAAAGGGAGGTTATAGGGTGACTATTGGAAGCGCGAATCTAAGCCCAAACCTGAACATTTTGCCACAATATTCCACAAAATTTTTCAAAACACCCCATAACGAGTTTTGGACCCATCCCAAGTGGATTGGTGCCGAAACAGAGTCCCAAACGGTGGGCGTCCTGCCCCCGGCGCTCCCCAAACTGTCATAGTTCTAAACGCCCCACCCCGAGATGAATAGAAATATGTGCATATTTCTCTATTTTTCTTTTGCATTTTATTCTAGATAGGTTAAATAGGTATTTACAATTTCAAATTTCATTTCATTGAGCAATTTTGATCCGGGTTTTTGTTATTTCTCCCTTTACTAACTTGCAGATGGCATCCCAATTAAATCTGGGTTCTAGAGGCCAAATTGGAGAAATATGACCATCTGGGTCTTCCCAAAACACCCCCAATTAGCTAACCCCAATTTTTAGGTCATTTGGAGCTTTCTAGATAGGACATTGAAGAGGGTGCTTTTCGACAAGTTATTGCAAGTTAATTCGTCCCACCCCGGAGCGAATACAAATATGTGAGGAATTTCCAGACTGTTACTTTTGCAATGATCTCTTAACATCATATTAATGCTTCTATAAAAGTTTCAGGTCTATCTGAGATTATTTGATTATCGATTTAATGTTTTCATGCATACACTAACAGTAGGCCTAGGGAAATACATGCTTTATTCTATCTGTAGGTGCTACTAATATTTTCTGTTTCTTTGAACGTAGGTCTTCGACATCAGAGGAGCAGGAAGGAGTCAACAATCATATACACAAGTGGCGATGACATTTTGGTCCGCCCATATTACATGTGGGCACGCGGAAGAAGGATTGTTATCATGGATGTTGTGATAAGAAACATATTTGACGCTCCTATCCCCTAAAAAGGAAGGAGACGTATTGTAACATGAATTTAAAAGCATATCAATAAAGAGGGCCATATTCTATATTGCTTTTATCTTGTGTCAATTCATCTATGCTCTTTCTTTTTATGCACTTTGCAATACATAGGCTTTAAGCGTTAAGTTGGATTTTAAAAGCATCTATTTTGGCACATTCCTTTTTGTTTTCGTATCCTCGTGCTTTCAATGGCGATCACGGTGGGACCTGTGTCCCTTGATTTTTAAGATTAAAATTCTGATTAAATTTGCTTGTTTTTGCTTACAGGTACCAAGTTTTCAAATGCTAGACTATTTTAAGCAGAAATTCAGAGACATCCGATTTAGGCAGAGAAGAGGTAGGGGTTTTAAACACCCTTTGTCAATTTTTTGTTTTCTATTTTCTATTCTCTGATTTTTGCTTGCATAGGAGAGTTTAAATGCTTGCTTGTTTCAATTTTGCAACTTAAAAAGAACCCCACACACCACGTGGTATTTTAAACACAAGGAGTTGGTCGTAAAACCCCAACCCTTGAGCAAGACCAACGGTGGATTTCATCATCACCTTGGCTTGAGATATTGCATCCATAACCCCGATCGTGACTGTTGCTAGACGTAAATCCTGATGAAAGCTGACCAAGTGTAGCTTGGGGTGATTCCCAATGCATGAGGATAAGTCTTCTATGGTAGGTGTCATAAACAGAGTGATTCCCCTTTCGTACCGCCTATGTTCCATGTATCATCTGCTCTCACGTACCTATAGTCTCCCTCACGTAAGGGCGGGTATATAGAGAGGTTGGTATATCGGTCCGACAATGGTATATTGAAGGGGTGACCATTTTGGGAGTCATAAGAGCCTTCATAATTGCATTTAAATGGTTTTCACAAAAAGCTTTCAAAAACAAACAACAAAACACACTAAACCAGATTTAGGGCACACTTTTAATCTTTAAAAGAGATAATCATTGCTTGTGTGTGTGTGCTATTTTCTGTTTAGTGTATCAAAAAAATCATAAAAAGAAAAATCAAAAAAAGAATCTACGCATCTTTAGGTAAGCATCACCATGGTGTACACCCGTAGCCAAGCCCGATCACGGGCAGAAGCTGCAGAGAGTGCACCAAGGGGGACAAGTCACCTCCGATATAGTCTTGAGGACTTGGTCATCCCGCCTTGGCGGCAGGATACACAAGTTAGTCCACATCATGCCATCATCGAACAAGACTATAGAGGCACCCCCTTGAGGGGCACACCCACTCAACATAGAGACACCTCCTTGAGGGGTACCCCCACTCAGCAAAGATCCTTTCAAGAGGAAAACCTACATGTAGCACTCAACCTAGATAGGAGGCCCCCCTTGGAAACTCGTTATGGGTGACCTAGTGATGAAGTGCTTGAACAACATAGGGTCCACAAGGAGGAACCATATGATTTTGTTACTCCTGATTTACCCCTGATTACTGTTAGAAACACTAGACCATATCCAGAGTATCAGGCTTTCCAGATAGGGCAAGACAATTCTGCCTGCACCTTTTATGCATATAACAGAGAGTGTGAGGAAGATCACTACGTTCCTCAAGAGCAGTACACAGCACGGGAACGATGCACGTCCGCACCCGCAATGTATCAAGATCACTCATTGAGGCCAGAGCCTCAAGTGAATGCCGCTAACCTCGATAGAGGGAAGCAACCCATAGGGGTCTCGGATCACCATGATCGAGAAAGACATGTAGGGGAGGCATCTAGGCTTCCTAAACAAGAGACGATGGAACAAATTGACTTGGCATTTGCCAAACTAGCCGCCCGCCAAGCGCAAATCATGTGGCTCAGGCAAGACCAACAACAATTAGAACATTTGTGTCACCTTAACCAAGAGCGCATTCAACGTCAGACAACTGAATTGCTTCACAACAATGTGCCTGAGAAGGTCCCAGCCCCTCGTGCACATAAATCAGAAGTGTATGAGAGGCACAACCCCTTAGTGCGAGATAGGTCTCCACGACCTCATCAAGCACTGCCTCTAAGACCTCCTAGACCTGAGCGGGAGGCCACTCCTCGAAACCATGATGGGCACCCTCCGTGGGCACCCATCAATGTTTACAGGCCTAGGCCAGACACTCCTCAAGAAGCTTATGAGGAGTATGAACAAGAAGAAGAGTGGGCTGAAATGCCCTATCAAGGCAGAAGGGGTGCTACCCAGCTACCCCTCCAAAGGCCTCAAGTTCCCCACAACCCACAGTGGGAGCAAACCAAGGAGGAGGAGATCAAGTCCTCCGATGCATATAAAGTGTTGTTAGAGCGCTTAGAGACTATGGAGCTCAAGACTTCTGGGCCCCAAAAGCCTACTTTACGCCAACTCCGTAGTCATCCTGTGCATCCGTCAGTGTCGGCACCTCCATACCCCGAACACTTTAAGCTGCCCCAGTTGGCACTCTTTAGAGGGGAGGAAGATGCCCAAGAGCATGTGACTCGATTCCTGAGCCAATGCTTTGGCATTCAGGACAATGATGCTTTGCTATTAAGAACATTTATAACCACATTCGTAGGCCCTGCCTCGGATTGGTTTACTCAATTACCAAAGCATAGCATCTGTAACTTGGATCAGCTAGTGGACGCGTTCCTAGAACGTTTCACTTTCAACACAAAGAAAAAGGTATCACTAAGCGATCTAGCTAGCCTCAAGCAGTATGAGGAGGAATCTATGGCGGCATATGGGAACCGATGGAGGACGTTGCTTTCAAAGCTACCCTACCTCCCTCCTATGTCTGACTTGACCCAAATGTTCGCAAAGAGCTATTTGCGATCGATCTCTATGCTATTGCAGCTGCAGCAATATGCCACTTTAGAAGAAGCACTGGCGCAAGCCAGAATCATCGAAGAGATCAAGATACAGGATGGTGAAATTGCCAAGCCTAAGAAAAAAGAATGGAACAAGAGCACTAAAATAGGGACTACGCAACAGAAACCCATCACGGTCAATCAAGTTGCTATCAATGCCCCTAAGCCTGCCCAAGCAACACAGCCTCCAAAGGCTAACTATCAGGCGGTGCCTCCAAACAATTATGATAGAGAAAACCAAAGGCAGGAACAAAATCAGCAGCGTCACCCTAGGCGACAATTTACACCTTACACAGAGTCCAGGGACTCCTTGTTTGACCGCTTGTCAACGGCAAACTTGATTAATCTGCCAGAGATTCAAACCATAGATCCTAATGCACCAAAGCCTAAGGGGTACAGAGAGGATTTGTACTGTAGGTTCCATAGATGAAAGGGACATGACCTTAACGCCTGTTGGAAGTTCAAAGGTTTGGTGCAAGACCTCATTGACAATAATACATTGGCAGTGGATAACCCCATAGCGCCCAACAACCAACAAATGGGAGTTTTTAGAGACCCTTTGCCCGCACATGATGCACAAGCAAAACCCCTTCATGTCAATGAGGTGCAACAGAATTGCCCCATGGAGGGGTATGTAGGGATGATAAGCATAGTGACAAGGAACAAGAGATACCCAGGAGCTGCCCCCATGGCAGCCACAAGAGAAGTTCCATCAACGTCACAACCTCAACCGAACCCTACACAGCTTCCCCCGCCTAGACCAATGGCCACGATTCGAACTAGACTTACTCAAAGTCTAAGGACCACGTCGGCTAGGCTCTCCATATATGAGCTTATTCAACAATCGAGCCCCATCGGGAGGCTCTCATGGAGATATTAAAGGCAATTGAGCTGCATCCCCATGAAGCAAATTCTTTCAACAACTTCGTGGGCCATGTGAAACAATGTACAGAACCAGTCATCACCTTTAGAGAAGATGAATTAAAATCGGTGGTTGGTGATGTGGTGGATCCACCCCTGCACGTTATTGCATGGGTCAACGGGATTCCATATAAGCGGGTGTTGGTAGACACTGGTTCGTCCAATAACATTATTACAACCACCGCATTAAAACATTTGAAGTTGTCGGCCTCTCACATCGTACCTTCCACTTATACTCTTCGAGCATTCAATGATGCGATATGCTCGACAGTTGGCACAATTGTCCTACCCATCCAAGTGGGACAAAAGACCATTCATACATTGTGCCACATTTTAGAAGGTGAGATGGCTTACAATATCTTGCTGGGGCGACCTTGGATCCGGGACATGAAGTGTGTCCCTTCAATTGCTCATCAATGCTTGAAGTATACATTTGAAGGACAGGTGCATGTAGTCCCAGCAGACTTAGAGCCTTTCAAATACTGCAATTCAGTGCAACTAATGCCGCAGTCGACCCTTCCATCAACGCATTTGGATTTTTAGTTAAATCCATCTAAAAGGGGTCCGATTACGTAGGAATCTCCATTACCAAATCAATCAAATTCCTAGGCGGGTCCATCTTCCTCATCTGGTCCTCCAACAACGATGCCACCTACGGTGGCCACACCAAAGGACAAGGGAAAGAAACCCCTGGAAGAGGAACCACCCTTAGTCTCCAACATCTCGACAGAAGAGAAGCCTAGTAGAATGGAAGTCGAGATGCCTAGTTCACCCCACATGGAGTGGACTCAGGGAGAACTCCCATTCGCTCCCCCTCAAACGCCAACAATCATAGTTGAGATGGCCAACACAGGATTGGGGGAGTATCTAGTGCAAAACATTATAGCAACGCCCACACTTGAGTCCATGCAAGACATGGGGAGACCTCGACTCCCCATAGGCTCTGTGGTTCCTCTAGGCTACCCACCCAATCAGACAAACTTTATTTATGGGGGCCTGGATAATGGCGTTGAACCTTCCCTACAAGAAGAGGAAGATGAAGAGCCCTTTGTTGAGGATGTCAATTATCTGTCTAACCCGGACTTCGCATTGAGATATCTTAGCCAATGCAATTGGCATGGATATGGGTTGGGCAGGTATGAACAAGGAGTGCATGTTTTGTGCCAACCAAGATACCAAATGCCTTATGACAAGTCAGGAGTAGGGTTTAATCACCCTTTGCCCCTAGACATCTTGGTCGAAAACATGCAAGGCCTAGGGATAGGCAACAAGGATGGGTTGGCATTAGATCCATATGCCAATCCAAATACAACTTATACATTGGGGGATTATTTCCCATTACAAACAAACAACCTTGTTGACCTTAACAACCCTTTCCCTTCGGTCGAAAAAGGAGACAATTCAAGGACTCACCCCCACGAAGGGTATGGACAAGACCAAGAAGGGTCTTCGGATGATGAGTTGGAGTACGAGGTAGCACCTTGGGATCCTCTTGAGTCGGATAGCAATCATTCACAAGTGCATCCCATGGATGATTATCAAGAAAGCTTCCTGACCATGTTCCCTTTGGATGTTCCAATGGAGCATATGCCAGCTCAAGAAAATTAGATGCGACAACAACAATATCCCTTGGACATAGATGACATGTTTGAACACTTACACATAGGGCCAAGGCATAGGTGGCACCTCAACCAGGCGTAGTTATAGCAATTACTGCACCCGCCACTCTAGGTACACAGAGAACATCTTCCGCCTAGAGACCCTATAAAACCATCAGTGCCTAGGGTAGATCCTATCCTCTTATACGCACATAGGGCTGATCCATTTGTGCCAGTGCCTACAGAGCCAGATCCAAAGCACCAAGAACATCCGAAATGTCATAGTCATCACACCTACGGTAATGGAGGTTACAATCATTTCATCAACATGATCTCCATTGACTTAACCGCCCCCATCCATAATCCAGCCGACCCAACATGGTCATTGCATCTAGACATAGAGGCTATAGATTGGGATCACGCTGACACACCACCATCCCCATCAGAGTACTAGCCTTGCGATGGGATGTTTCATTTCACTCCAGGACAGACTCAGGATGTCTTCCATGTTGAAGAGGAACTTGACGTTCCTAACGATGATCTTAATTCAGAAAATGATATCCACCTGATCCCAACTCCACACCAGTTGGAGGATGGATCCCACATGTCGGTCGAGGAGATGACTGACGTAGACATCGGCTCGGATCCAATGAATCCATAGATTATCAAGCTGGGGGTACTTCTATCCCCTGAAGAGCAAGCCGACTACATTAACCAAAAAGCTCCAAGGATTCCCGCAATCGCTTGGTCAACCCCAAAATGCCCCAAAGGGGTCCATAAACCCTTTGGTCAACCCAAAAGCTCCAAAGATTTTCGTAATCTCTTGGTCAACCTAAAAAGCTCCAAGGATTTCCATAATCTCTTGGTCAACCTAAAAAGCTCCAAGGATTTCCGTAATCTCTTGGTCAACCTAAAAAGCTCCAAGGATTTTCGTAATCTCTTGGTCAACCTAAAAAGCTCCAAGGATTTTCGTAATCTCTTGGTCAACCTAAAAAGCTCCAAGGATTTTTGTAATCTCTTGGTCAACCCTAAAAGCTCCAAGGAATTCAACCTCTCTTGGTCAACCCAAAATCCCCAAAGGTATCCATAAACCCTTTGGTCAACAATAAACCTTCAAAAAGCTCCAAGGATTTTTAAATCGCTTGGTCAACCTAAAATGCCCCAAAGGTATCCATAAACCCTTTGGTCAAACCAAACAATTTCAAAATGCCCCAAAGGTATCCATAAACCCTTTGGTCAAAACAAAAGCTCCAAGGGTGCCCATAACCGCTTGGTCAAAAATAAATATTCAAAAACAAACAAAAACAATAAAATCACTCAAAAAAAAAAAAAAAATTTTGCATTTCAATTCCATGCATACTCATAAAAATCAAAATACAAAAATATAGGTTGCATTAGGCATCACATCCATACATTGCATATTCGCTAGGTCATACAAGTCAAAAGCACCATAGATTGTAATTGCTCGACAATTTCATCATTTTCCACATAAAATCCATTTTATCAATGCATACATCCCGCATCACACCATCCCCATTTTTAGCAAAGTCAGTTGTCTCCTAATGTATTTAGGGTTTTCGTCATTCAGCTGTCTTTAACTTTCTAGCCAAAAATCTGTACAAAGTCAAACAGATTTTACAAGGGAAAGTTTTACTTGGGTCATGCCTCGTTATGTAATATCCCTACACAAATTAAAACACATAAAATAATTCCTAAGTTGTGTGAATGCAAGAGAAACCTACAAAGCAGTCTAGAGTACCATAGGTGAAAGATTAGCCTGTTCATCCCCCTATGCGAATGGTTCAAGAATGCTGAGAATTGACAAAAGGACAAGCTCTTCCCCATCCATTCCTTCTAATCAACAGTGGTTTTCACCACTAACAAAAAATTCAAATCACCATTGGTCCCTAAGGTTGTAAGGATTCGTACTACACGTCCTTGCCAAGGATGGGTAGTCATCCCCAAGGCCTAAAAGGATCAATGACCATTCAAAAACAACATTTCCACAAGCCATCATCACAATCACCTTTGGTCTCTCAAGTCGTAAGGATTCGTACTACACGTCCCTGCTAAGGATGGGTAGTCATCCCCAAGGCCTAAAATATCAATACCCTTACTTCATAATCTCCATACTACCCTTTGGTTCCCAAAGTCGTAAGGATTCGTACTACACGTCCCTGCCAAGGATGGGTAGTCATCCCCAAGGCCTAAAAGGATCAATGTTATTCACCAGTCACAAACATCCAGCTTAACCTTACAAAGCTCAAAAGCCAAATCAAATAACAATGGTTATCACTACTATTTAACATCCTTGCTCCAAAAAAAAAAAAAAAGAACAAAATAAATAGTGATTTTCATCACTTTGTATACGAGCAAATATCCTAAACCATTGAGCCAATAAAAATCCTGAACTTGAATCCCTGGAATTCTCAGTATTCAAAAACCATCTAGGTGATCCTCATTACAAGTTTGGTGGACAACCTACCTAGCAATGGTGGTATCCTACCCGCATGACGATATGTCTATCACATTAGCTTTGCGTGTGAGCAGACCAATGTTTGCATGTGGATGAGCTAGCTTATGGTACCTTAGATTGTCCCATGGATTAATCTTGCTAAATACAACAATGGAGTTAGTGGAGCTAGTTAGGTGATCCTCAGTACAGGTTTGGTTGATAGCCTATTTGGCACTGGCGGTATCCTGACAAATACCACATAAATGAACTCAATTGCACACACAAGGATGTGAAATAACTTGGTTAACCTCCAAGTCGGATTTATACCTTGTTCAAAAGTCTTGCGAGATAAATGTACAGTCTTGGCTAGTTAGTTAAAATATCTGAATCTCAGAAAATCTTAACTACATTTTAAAAACAACTGGTCCATTTCATTCCATACATCACCATCAGCAAAAAATGCAAAATACAAAAACACAGTTGTCACATGCAACGTCATTCCACAAAGTCATCCCATAAGTACAACAAGCCAGTAAATCTTGTACAATCTATGGTGCCATCGACAAGTTATCAACAAATCATTTCATTCATTCCATATGCATACATCATATAATTAGCAACATCGCAATCATAATCCCACATGCATACATCATCATAAACAAACATTTCAAAAAAACAGCAAACAAATGCACAAAAACAAGCAATAAAACTGTCCAATGAGAGTGCTTTTGCACTTGACATTCCGGGCATGCAAAATAGATGTCGGGGTCACAAATCCTCACTATCCTACTCCCTAAGAAGGCTACCATAGCCGGACCGCTCCACGGGAGGACGGATTTTCGAGAATTTCATCCCTAAATGGCGTCCCAAAAAGGGTCAAAACCTAACCAAAAATAGCAATAACATTGCCGAACGAAGGCGCATTTGCACCTGACATTCTTGGCATCCAAAATAGACATTGGGGTCACAAATTGTCACTATCCTACTCCCTAAGAAGGCTACCATAGCCAGACCGCTCCACGGGAAGACGGATTTTTGACAATTTTAGCTCCAAAATGCGTCACAAAAAGGGTTTAAACCCACCAAAAATAGGTCAGAATGTTTGGAAACTGCTTACGCATTCAATGGTAAAACAACTGAAGGCACCCTTACCTAAGTCATCTTGGGTCAAGTGACTCGTCGCTTTTCTCATGTCGGTCATTCCCTCATCGATTCGTCGCTTGAGGGGGTAGTCACACTTAGTCACCAATCAACAAAAACATACCCAATCAAGGAAATGACACGCATTCAAAGGATCATTGACAAAGACAATCACGCTCCTGCTTGGGGCAGCAAACAAGCAATAATCACAAGCTGATCAAACACTTGGCATTCATGAATCATGAACTCAAGGTTCCCACAGACAAAAGGTTGCGCCCTTTGCCTATTCATGACTGATCAATGTCCAAGCTCAAGTAACACCTCACCGAAAAAGGTTAACACTTGAATTAAGTTCCTTAGCTCGTCAGAAGCAAGGATTCAAGAATGCGTGCCCTTTCCATACTTGGGGCATCAAGAGTTGGTTAGGTTACTGAGAAACCCTAATCATTAGTGCTTTGGTTATCTATTTTTGCTCGACGTTGTGCCTTGCACAACGCTTCCCAAAAAGGGGCATCTGTAGACACCAAAACAACACCAATCCGATTATGTGACAACAAGCGCTGATCGCATTGACACACACAGCCCCCAGGGCAGCCCCTAGAGGTTAAACAGTGGTCCTAACCACTCCCAAAAGTAGTTTGGAAGGTCAGAGGTCAATTTTGCACCTTTTTGGCACCTTTTTCTCTACTCGTCCCACCCAGGGACGAATACAGACTGGTATTCATCCCACCCAGGGACGATTACACAATCGCTCCAGGGTGGGGCGAATAGCAGGTTTGACTGGCAAAAAAGTCAAACCTCGACAAGTCCGCCAGTTAACTGCAAGCTTCAGGCCATGCAATTGCGAGGAATAACTTCTAATCAAGGAGAGAGACTTCAGTCATGCATGTCTTTATTTTAGAGACCTCATGCAAGGAGATTCTAAATCAGGGAATTAGCTTTTCTCTGAAAATAGGACAATTAACTCAAGTGGCACCCTCGCATGCACAATTCAAACAAAGAGACCCTAAGGTCTATAAATTGGTGAGTTTTCCCACCCAAAAGATAGAGGAGAGAAGGAGCATTTGAGCAATGAAGTGCTGCCAATTTACATACCTACTTGCGATTTGTGCCTTTCACATCCTTAATCTCTCATTTGAAAGGGAGGTCATAGGGTGGTTATTGGAAGCGCAAATCTAAGCCCAAACCTAATATTTGGCCACAATATTCCACAAAATTTGTCTGACAACACCCCATAAGAAGTTTTGGACCCATCCCAAGTGGATTGGTGCCGAAACAGTGTCCCAAACGGTGGGCGTCCTGCCCCCGGCGCTCCCCAAACTGTCATAGTTCTAAACGCCCCACCCCGGGATGAATAGAAATATGTGATATATTTCTCTGATTTTTCTTTTGCATCTGATTCTAGGTTATTTAAATAGGTTATAGTTCAAATTTCATTTCATTCTGAGCAATTTTGACCAGGTTTTTGTCATTTCTCGCCTTTACTAACTTGCAGATGGCATCATAAAAATCTGGGTGATAGAGGCAAAATTGGAGAAATATGACCATCTGGGTCTTCCCAAAATACCCCCAATTAGCTAACCCCAACTTTGCAGGTCATTTGGAGCTTCCTAGATAGGACATTGAAGAGGGTGCTTTCGACAATTTATTGCAGTTAATTCGTCCCACCCCAAAGAAAGCAATTTCATTTTTTCTTTTTGCATCTTATTCTAGGTCATTTCAATCTAGTTTAAATTTCATTTCATTTGGAGCACTTTTGATCAGGTTTTTGCTATTTCTCGCCTTTACTAACTTGCAGATGGCATCATTGAAATCTGGGTGATCGAGGCCAAATTGGAGAAATCTGACCATCTGGGTCTTCCCAAAATACCCCCAATTAGCTAACACCAAGTTTGCAGGTCTTTTGGAGCTTTCTAGATAGGACATTGAAGAGGGTACTTTCTGATAATTTATTGCAGGTTAATTCGTCCCACCCCGGAGCGAATACCAATCTGTGAGGAATTTCCTGACTGTTCCTTTTGCAATGCTCTCTTAACATCATATTCATGCTTCTGTCAAAGTTTCAGGTCTTTCTGATATTATTTGATTATCGATTTAATGTTTTCATGCATACACTAACAGTAGGCCTAGGGAAATACATGCTTTATTCTATCTGCAGGTGCTACTAATATTTTCTGTTTCCTTGAACGCAGGTCTTCGACATTAGAGAAGCAGGAAGGAGTCAAAAATCATATACACAAGCGGCGGTGACATTTTGGTCCGCCCATCTTATATGTGGGCACGCGGAAGAAGGACCGCTATCTATGGATGTGACGAGAAATCTATTTGACGCTCCTATCCCCTAGAAAGGAAGGAGACGTATTGTAACAAAAATTTAAAAAGCATATCAATAAAGAGGGCCGCATTTTATATTGCTTTTATCTTGTGTCAATTCATCTATGCTCTTTCTTTTTATGCACTTTGCAATACATAGGCTATAAGCGTTAAGTTGGGTTTTAAAAGCATCTATTTTGGCACTTTCCTTTTTGTTTTCGTATCCTCGTGCTTTCAATGGTATATGACCAATGCCACCAATAGCACATGCTTTCCATATTATAAGAGACCTTGAATGGCATGTGGATGTTGTTCTTTGTAGTCCAATATCTATTACCTCTTATACAACTAAACAAAGACAAGTACCTTGTTAGCTTTATCTCACAAATTAAAATTAAAATTATATAAAAAACTTAAATTGAGTAAGATGCCACCCTAACATGAAAGTGCAATTGGGTAGTGAAAGTGCCACTAGGCAGAAAAAAGCATTTGCTTGGATGGTGGTATCACCAACATCAATGAAATTGTCACCAGGGCACAAAATTATTATCACCTTGTGAAAGTGTTATGAATTACTTTGGGTATTTTTTTCAAGGCATAAACTTGATCAAAAGCTTGATTTTCAACATGTGCTCATTCTTGATCCCCCCTTCAACTATGGGTGTCCTCACTCAATCTAGTTATAATAATGTATGTATGTCTCTAAATCTCCTTATCCTCTCCTCTACACATTAAAAATGAAATCATTTTTATGTCATAGCCCTTTTATCCCCAATCTTCTTGACTAACTATTGTTGTTTGTTCTTAAATTTTCATCATAGCACCAATACGAATCATTATCAAATTGACTTTCCTTGATTCAAATTAATTTTCCCTTCAAAAATTGAGGAGGTACATTGGGTAATAACAACATTTATTACTTCATACAATACAAAATTTAACATCATCTCTAAGCAAACACTCAAAGCATCATCCATCATGAATCACTAAACATATTCAATAACAACTATTCTTGTCTCAAAATTGGGACATCAATATCAATGTTTGTATTTATTATGTAATATATGCAATCAAAAGGAGTTAAGTGTAGGCACCCAATTATGAGTACATTATCAATATTCAATTTTACAAATCACTTTATCAATCATCCTCATGACAAAATTTGGAGCATTTATTGCTCTAGAAGAAAAAGTTTTGGGGCATGAGCTAAAGCATTGCAAGTGTTTTCACCTCCTTATAAATGCTTTTACAAAATTTGACTTTTCAGCCTTCCTACCCAAATTTCATCTCTAATGGCCATTTTAGAAAATGAACTAAAGTGAAATGACCACCAACATTATTTCCCTCCAACACTTTTGATAGTTATGTACAAAAATAAGAAAATTTTGGTACATTTTAAGCTACCCACCATTAATGGATCCAATTTGAAGTCCTAATAAAAATGCCAACTCCAAGAATTCCCATTTAGAATCATCTTTTATTAATTGCATCTTGATACCATTTCAAATTATTACCCTCTCCAATCCTATCATCTTCAATGCAATCCTTCCCCCAAGAAGCCATGCCTTCCAATTAAACTACCACTTCGGGTGACTAATTTATATCATCTTATAATGTAACAAAATTCTACTAAATTTCATAAAAATTCATAGGAATTTATCTTTATTCATGGCAAGTTTATTCTAGAATATTTCCACAACCTTGTGAAAGCATCCAAGCATTCAAGTTCAAACTCTCAAGTGTTTACAAGCAACAAGTAAGCTTTAGTTAAGCTTCCACAATAAGGGGAAAATAATATTGACATCTTGGAGTAACAAGTGTGATTTGGGATTGTGCTCTGTACTTACTTTTTTTTTACACTTTATTTACTTTTGCAACTCTAATATTTGGTCTTATTTCATAACTAGCTTGTTTTGAATATCACACTTGTATTCAGTTTAGCACTTCCTCCTTAATAATTGTTAGTTTACATATTATATAAGTAACCTTTCTATTCTCTATCATTTACCAGGGTCTTTATATTACTTAGTTAGATATATTCATCATATTAGTCATTAAGTAATCATATATTGCATTTAATCTTAGTTTTTTGCTCTTTAAAGTGAAAGTGCTACTAGATTCTATGTTTGGTGGTGTTATTGCTATATATTTTACATAATTATAGATAGAAAAAAATTTGATATTTAGATGAAAGTGCTTACAACATTAACACTAAGCTACTAAAACTTCCACCATTGATATTTTAATTCATTAATATGTCATCTTATTATTTTTTAACTTTAATATAGAAAAGGGTCTAATGTTGGCCAAAGGAGACTGATACTCTCATCCTGCTCAAGAAAACTCCTTTGTTGTCAATCCTTTATTTTTTTTCTATTTTATAGGAAAGCAAAAGTGTCATTAGGATGCACTAGAGCTGATAGTGCTTCTACAAGATCAATAGTGCTTTTACCTCTTTGTCAAAACTAGGTGTTTTGATCCACATCACTTTTGTTTTAGCATTTAACTTGTTATATCTAGTTGTTGTTTACAAAAATTAGTTTTTATTTTTTGTTTATTTATCAAAATAAAGAAAAGAAAAAAAGTAACTAGTTTAGCATCTTAATAATTTAGGGGATCAAATAAATCATTAATATTCTTATGATTAAATAATAATTGCATATAATTACATCTAGGGTTTGTCTAATGTATATCTCTTTGACCCTTGTTATGGAACAAGAAATAATTTTTGCTTTATCATTAAATTCAAAATTATTTTAGATTTAGGACTTGTTGTTGCATTAGGGATAGAATAAGGTTGAGCTTAGTCAAATAATATCTTAGTATAAATGTAAGTTTTCTTCATCAATCCATCAAACTCTAGGCTTTAAGCTAACAAATTGCCTGTATCCTCGACATGATGAAGAAGAAGAGTGAAAAGCATATCAAAGGGGTACTCTTAGATGAAAATCATCATTGCACAAACAAGGGAGCAACAAACTTTTAAGTGGTGATAACCATAGGATTTATTGATATCAAATATCTCAGTAATATTGAAGTTATTAACATCAAGGAGGCCTCAAAGGAGAAGCAAGGGGATGCCATTGCTTCATGAAATAAAATATTGCACTCTATACAAGCCTAAATATCAAGGAGATATTTTCATCCCTAGATCTCTTAATAGAGACACATTTTTGTTAGAGTTACTATTTGAAATAATTAAATGTTAATAAATTATTTATTATTATTTAGTTCTTGTATATATCATTATAAGAAGGTATAAAAGTAATATAATAAATTTCTTCATTTAGAAACATAATGAGCTCTGAAAGGGAAAACTAGGGTATTAGTTCGGTAGATGAAGTTCTTTCTGGTTGTTGTATAATTGAAGACAAGATTGATGCCCTAGGAGGGACCAATGGAGAAACTTTTAGATATTATTTTAGATAGATAGAGTTATTTTGTATATTTATTGAAGGAAAAATCTCCAACAAAGACTAAAAAAGCACAAAAAATTGTAGTAAAAATTTTCTTTATGACTGCTATAAAAATATCAACATCTCAAAGAGTCAATAGATGCTTTCCATAGTTGAAATCAAGGCCAAATATTGTCACTGGGTAGAGAATGGTAGAAGAAATAATATTAAATACAACCAATCATGATTTGATATGTAAATTCATGGGTATTTTCTCTACCTTAAATTTTTTGCATTTGTGGGTTCAGTAAAATTGGGAGCCTCTTGGTGAGTATTCTTTGTGGTTTATTAGTAATGGATATTATATTATTAGTTTTTCCTCACTTGTCAACATAAATAGGGCTATCAAATTAGTAAAGAGGAATTACAATCTCATAGAAATATGTGTTCATCACTGGAGAGTGGGATTTGATCCTTAAATTGAACCCATTATTGTCCCGATTTATATCCATTTGTGTGCACTTCTAATGGATGTTGGAGTGATGAGGTAGTAGAAATCATCAATAATTCCCTTGGAATATATTTGGGTATTTCTAGAGACACAATGGAAGGAAACACAATCATTTATGCTAGATTATGCATGGAAATGGATCTTAGCCAACCTTTGTTAGTAGAGGTGGAACTCAAATTTGTAGGACTATCTTGGATTCAATAACTAGACTATGAAGCATTGACCTTAAAGTGTAGATTTCAGAATAAATATGGGCATTTGGCTTTGTATTGCCCAAAAAATATGAACATAAAAATTGAGGCTTCTCTAGGAATATCTAAATTTCCTAAGGAGGGTAAGTAAATAGTTAATAAAGAAGTAGAAAACATATCTTAGGGCATAGAAGCATAGGGAGATGGTTTTAAAAAACCTAAAAGAAGAAGAAGGTAAAATAAAAAAATATGGTAAAGAAAAAACCTAGCTCAAGCCTTCAAATAAGTATGAGATCTTCAAGACACTAGTGGACTAGGAAGAATAACAATTCATGTAAGGAGTGGATGACAATAATGAAAACAATAATAGCCATGTTCAATCCTCTCTTTCAGCTCATCCTATCTTAGAGTAGGTAATAGAGTGCAGTGAATTACTACAATCAGATATTATAAGGGTATTGATAGTGCATAACCAAGAGAAATTGATAATAAAAGTTCTTATCATGGGTATGGTAGAAAAGAATAGATAAAATCCAACTCTAGGAATAATATAGGTAGATAAGAGATAAAAGAATATTAGCTCTTAAGGAGTGGGTAGAAAATTAAATAAGGAATTGATAGCAATTCAAGAGGACAAATTGATCACTAGGGGATTGATGAGGCCAATAGATTCTTACTGGTCTAAAGGTAACCAATGATTATAAAATCATGGAATATTAGGAGTTTAAATAGTATAACCCATCAATATGCAATTCAAATACTCTTAGAAAAAAGTAAAATATTTTTTTTTTTTTTTTGCAAGAGTCAAAAATATCATTTGATCTTATGTGTAATATAGTAAATAGACTTTGCAAGGTTCTATTCATATGGAAGTGGTTTCCCAAGGGGTCTCAAGGTGGATAGTTACCCTTTGGAACTCTTGAATGGAAAGCAATAGAAAATATAGCTTGGAGGGGTGTCATCACATAACATTTTAGGAACAATATGACAATTGAGTAGGTTTTAATCATAAATTTTTATGGGGATCAAAACCTAGATGGTAAAATTCATCAATGGAAAGTAGTGCATAATATCATAGTCTCAATAGAAGAGGTAGATTGGATTGGTGTTAGGGATTTTAATGCTAAATTATCATCTAGAGATTAGCAAGTAGAAACCCTAATTTTGGATCTAGGAAATCAATTTATGATTACCTAGGTCCATGCATTACACTTCATGGATATTAAATGTACTGGAACCAACTATACTTGGAATAATAAGAGGAGGGAGCGACATAGCAAGAAGGTGAAGTTAGATCAGTTTTTATTTGAGAGGAGGCATTTGTAAAATGGAATCTAAAATTGTAGATTTTGGAAGGTCCAATTTTGGATTACTTCCCCATCTATTGGAAGGGGGGATCAAGTTAGAGTAACATCTCAAACCATTCAAATTTTAAAAATTTTGGTTACAAAAAAAGAAACTTCAAAATAAAAATCCATAGTGGTGGGAAGAGGGATGCCCAACATATGGGACAACAATGTTTATATTCCACGAGTAGCTTCATTATTTCAAGAATAAACTAAAATAATAGAGGTAAGATAATAAGATGGACTTCCAAATCCAAATATCTCAATTGGTGGCTAGATGGGATGAGGTGCAAAAACAGTTCATGAAAAGAATAATTACATTGCAAATCAAATAAGAGGATGATGCATTGCATAAAGTGGTTGAATTCCTTGACAACCATTAGGAGATATACTAGAAAGAGAGCAAGAACCACTTGGTTATGGAATGTGATAGAAACACCAAATGTTTACATTAGTTTGTGTAGACACCAAAACAACGCCAATCTGATTATGTGATGACAAGCACTGATCAAATTGACATACATAGCCCCTAGGGCAGCCCCTAGAGGTTAAACAGTGGTCCTAACCACTACCACATCAGTTCTAGAAGGTCAAAGGTCAATTTGGCACCTTTCAGGCACCCTGATCCTTATTCGTTCCACCCTGAGATGATTACAAACTGGTATTCATCTCACCTTGGGACGATTAGCAGTATTTGCTCTAGGGTGGGGCGAATAGCAGGTTTGACAGGAAAAAGGTCAAACCTTGACAAATGGCAGCTCAGATCCGCCACTGAACTCCTCCTTCAATGCATGGAGTGCAAGTAAGCATTTTTGAGCTCAAAGAGGTAGTCATAGGGGCAGTCATGGAGCCCTTAATCAAGGAGGAATATTCTTCCCCATGGCAAGGCATGATGGCCAAGTGGCTCCTCTACATGCTCATTCACAAGATACCCTCAGGTCTATAAAATGATGAGTCTTCTCACCCTAAAAAAGGACAGAATAGGAGCATTTGGAGCAACGAAGTGCTGTCGAATTACATTCTCACCCATCATTTGTGCTTCTTACATCCTTTATCTCTATTTTGGAAGGGAGGTTATTGGGTGATTATTGGAATTATAATATGGACCCAAAACCCAAACATTTGGCCATAATACCCCACCCAATTTGTCTACACAACACCATAAGAGGTTTTGGACCCATGCCCCCTGCACTGCTGCAGTCCTAATCACCCCACCCCAGAACGATTATAAATATATGGCATATTTCCCTACTATTTATTTTGCATTTGATTTTACGTTATTTACATATGCTTCCATTCAATTTTCATGTGATTCTGATGAGTTTTGGCTATGATTTTATTATTTCTCGCTTTCACTAACATATAGGAAGCATCATCGGATACAGGGCGATATTGGCCAAATTTGCAAAATCAGACGTTCCAAAATGCCTAATTTTGCCTAACCCCAAATTTGTAGGTGTTTTGGAGGCCCCTGGATGGTACATTTAGGAGGTCACCTTCTGACATTTTATGACAGATTTCTTGAGTGTTCCTTTTGTAGTGTGTTCCTGGTAATGTTTTCTTGCTTCTATCAAGTTTTCATCTTATTCTAATGTATTTTAGTTATCATTTTAATTATTTTGTGCATGCATTAACCGTAGGCCTTGGGGATCGCATGTTTCCCTCCATCCGTAGGTGCTACTAATCGTTTATTGTTTCTCTGAATGCAAGATCTCGAAACCGGAGGGGTAGCAAGGAACTATAGATGCATTCACGCAAGCGGCGATGATGTTTGGTCTACCCATTTTCAAATGTGGGCACATGGAAGATCCCCTAGGGGAATGTATCTTTTGTGGCATAACAAAACTATGTCCGACGCTCCTAGCCCCTCAAAAGGGAGGAGACGTATTGTAACCCGATATCGAGAAAATTAATAAAATAAAGGGCTACACTTTTACATTTGCTTTAAATCTCATTTTAGTTCGTTTGTTTTCCCTCTTTTCATTTATTCTTGTTCGTAGGACTTAGTGTTACATTTACATTTTGTTTGCTTCTGTATCCTCATGCTTTTAATGGTGATCATGGTGGGACTCTGTACCCTGATTTTGGGATCAAAATTTTGATCAAAAGTTGTGTTTTTTTTCTCATAGGTGTCAATATTTCAAGCGCTAGACTGCTGCTCATTCCACCTTGTGACGAATACAGAGCTGGAATTCGTGTCACCCAAGGACGAATGGGCATTCATCCCACCCTATGACCCTATATGAATACAATTTTTTTATTCATACCACCTCGAGACAATTAGCTCTCTATGCAATTTTAGAGCAGAAACTCAAAGGCATCCGATTTGGGTAGAGAAGAGGTAGGGGTTCTGAGCATGCTCTATCATTTTATATTTTTTGTCTCTGTCATTTCATGTTTCTTTGCTTGCATAGGAGAGTTTTACTACATGTTTTTCTTTCTTTGCGTAAATAAAAATAACCCCACACACCACGTGGTAATTTAAACACCAAGGATTTGGTCGTAAAACCCCAACCCTTGATCAAGACCAACGGTAGATTTCATCACCACCTTGGCTTGAATTTTTGCATACATAACCCCGATTGCTACTGTTGCTAGATGTAAATCCTGACGAAAGCTGACCAAGTGTAGCTGGGGTGATTCCCAGCACATGAGGATAATTCTTCCATGGTAGGTGTCAAAAATAGGGTAATTCCCCTTTCGTACCGCATATGTTCCACGTACCATTCTGCTCTCGCGTACCAATAGTTTCCCTCATGTAACGGTGGGTATATTGAGAGGTTTGGTATAATGGCTTGGCAGTGGTATATTGAAGCGGTGACCATTTTGGGAGACATAAGAGCCATCATAGTGCATGTACAAACAACACGTTCTTTACAAATCTTTCAAAACAAAAATCAAAACACACTAACCAGATTTAGGGCACACCTTTAATCTATAAACGAGATAATCACTTATTTTTTTGTGTGGCTCTTGTTTGTTTAGTGTAGCATAAAAAAAAATCATAAAGAAGATAAAAACCTACATAGCTTGTAGAGAGACACCACCATGGTGTACACCCATAGCCAAGCCCAATCACGGGCAAAAGTTGTAGAAAGTGTACAAGGGGGCACAAGTCACCTCCGCTATAGCCCCAAGGACATGGTCATACCACCTTGGTGGCCTGACCCACAAAATATTCCACGTCATACCATGATAGAATGGGACTATAGAGGCACCCCTTCGAGGGGCACTCCCATTCAACATAGATCCTTTTAGGAGGAATCCTTACATGTGGCACTCAACATAAACGGGAAGGCTCCCTTAGACGGTCGTTATGAGTGACCACCATGCAATGAAGTGCTAGAACATCATAGGGTCCATAAGGATGGGCCACATGATTACATCATCCCTCCTCTGCCCCTTATTACTATAAAAAACAATAGGCCAAATCTAGAGAACAAGGCTCTTCAAACAGGGTGAGCCAACTCTATCCGCCTATTTCACATATACAAAAGGGAGCATGAGGAAGACCACTACATTCCTCAAGAGCAATACACATCATAGGAACAATGTGATTTTGCACCTTCTATTTATTAGGATCACCTACTAAGGCCAGAGCCTCAGGTGAATGCCGCTAAAATTGATAGAGGGAAGTGACCTATAGAGATATCAAATCACTACGATCAAGATAGATGTGTAGGGGAGGCATCTAGGCCTCCTAGACTCAATACGATAGAACAAATTGACTTGGAATTTGCCAAACATGCCATTGGCATTCACGACAATGATTCTTTGCTACTAAGAACATTTATAACAACGTTCGCAGGCCCTACCTTGGATTGGTTCACTAAGTTTCCAAAGCATAGCATTAATAACTTGGATCAGCTAGTGGATGCGTTCCTCGAATGCTTCAACTTCAACACCAAGAAGAAGGTGTCACTAAGTGACCTAGCTAGCCTCAGGCAATATGAGGAAGAAACCATGGCAGCCTATGGAAATCGATGGAGGACGTTGCTTTCAAAGCTGCCTTACCTCCCTCCCATGGCCGACCTGACCCAAATGTTCTCAAAGAGCTGTTTGAGTTTGATCTCTGTGCTATTGTAGCTGCAGAAATATGCCACTCGTGAGGAAGCCTTTGTGCAAGCCAAGATCATTGAGGAGATCAAGATACAGGATGGCAAGATTGCCAAGCCACAGAAGAAAGAGTGGCCTAAAAATGCCAAAATAGGGACCATGCAACTAAAACTCGTTGTCGTTAATCAGGTTGCTATAAACATGCCTAAGCCTACACAAGAAACACATCCCCTAAAGGCTAACTATCAGGTGGTCCCTCTTGACAGCTATGAAAGGGAAATTCATTGGCAAGAGCAAAATCAGCAGTGTCACCCTAGGCAACAATTCACACCCTTTACAGAGTCCAAAGACTCCTTGTTTGACTGTTTGTCAGTGTCAAACTTGATAAACCTGCTAGAGAGTTGACCTGTAGACCCCAACACACCAAAAACCAAATGTTATAGGGAATACTTGTACTGTAGGTTTCACCGATAGAAGGGACATGATATTTATGCATGTTGGAAATTTAAAAGCTTAGTGCAATACCTAATAGACAACAAGATGCTAGTGGTGGATAATTTTGTTGCAAAAAACAACCAATAGATGGAGGCCTTCAAAGACCCCTTGCATGCCCATGATGTGCAGGCAAAGACCATTCAATTCAATGAGGTGACATAGAACTGCCCCATGCAGGGGTATGTAGGAATGATAAGCATCGTGACTAGGAACAAGAGGTACCCAAGCAAAGCTGCCCTCACTACAGCTATAGGAGAGGTTCCATCAATGTCACAATCTCAACAGCACCCTACACAACCTCCTCCACATAGACCAATGGCCATAATTTAGACCATACTTACCCAAATTTTGAGGACCACGTCGGCTAGGCTCTCCATTTACAAGCTCATACAACAATCATCACCCCATTGAGAGGCTCTAATGGAGATACTAAAAGCCATCAAGTTGTAGCCCCACAAAGCAAACTCTTTCAACAACTTTGTGGGACATGTCAAATGATACACCGAGCTAGTCATCACCTTTAGAGAGGACGATCTGAAATCAGTGACTGGTGACATGGTGGATCCACCCCTACACATCATTGCGTGGGTCAACGGGATTCTGTAAAAGAGGGTGTTGGTAGACATTGGCTCATCCAGTAATATAATTACAACAACGGCATTGAAACACCTAAAGTTGCAAGCATATCACATCATGGCCTCCACCTATACTCTTAAAGAATTCAATGATGCGATATGCTCGACGGTTGGCACAATTGTCCTACCCATCCGGGTGGGACAAAAGACTACTCCTATGTTGTGCCACATATTGGAAGGTGAGATGGCCTATAATATCTTGCTAGGCTGGCCTTGGATCAAGGACATGAAGTGTGTCCCTTCGATAGCCCACCAATGCCTAAAGTACACATTCGAAGGGCAAGTGCATGTAGTCTCGACGGACATAGAACCCATCAAGTATTACAATGCAGACATAGACTATTCCTACGTTGTGCCACATCTTGGAAGGTGATATGGCCTATAATATCTTGCTAGGCTGGCCTTGGATCAGGGACATGAAGTGTGTCCCTTCGATAGCCCACCAATGCCTAAAGTACACATTTGAAGGGCAAGTGCATGTAGTCTCGGTGGACATAGAACCCATCAAGTATTACAATGTGGTGCAGCTGATGCCGCAATCGACCCTTCCATAAACACATTTGTATTTTTAGTTGAATCCATCTAAATAGGGTTTTATTCCACATACATACCCGCTGTTAAGTCCATCAAATCCCCAGCTGGGTCCATCTTCATCATCTGGTCCTTCACCAATGACGCCACCTACGGTGGCCACACCGAAGGACAATGGGAATAAACCCTTGAAAGAGGCACCGCCATCAATATCAACCATATCTACTGAAGAGATGCCTAGTTGAATAGAATTCGAGACACCTAGTTCACCCAACATGGAGTGGACTCAGGAAGAGCTCCCATTCCCTCCCCTCAACCACCAATGATCACCATTGAGATGCCCAATACGGTCCTAGGGGAGTATTTAGTGTGAAACATTGTAGCAACACCCACAATTGAGTCCATGCAGGACATGGGGAGACCTCGCCTCCCTATCAGTACTACTGTTCCTCTAGGATACCCACCAAATTAGATGAACTTTGTATATGGGGGCCTCGATAATGGCATAGAACCTTACATGCAAGAGGAAGAAGATGAAGAGCCCTTTGTTGAGGATGTCAACTATTTGTCCAACCTAGACTTCGCTTTGAGATATCTTGGCCAATGCAATTGGCATGGATATGAGTTGGGCAGATATGAGAAAGGAGTGCGCATTCTTTGCCAACCAAGATATCAAATGCCATACGACAAGTCAAGAGTAGGGTTAAACCACCCTCTGCCATTGGAAATCTTGGTAGAGAACATGTAAGGCCTAGGGATAGGCAATAAGGATGGATTGGCATTAGATCCATATGCCAATCCTGAAACAACATATACATTGGGGGATTATCTCCCGTTGTTGACAAACAACCTTGTTGACCTCAACAACCCCTTTCCTTCGATCGAGAAAGAATAAATTTTGAGAACTCACCTACAAGAGGGATATAGACAAGGTCAAGAAGGATCTTTAGAAAACGAGTCATAGTATGAGGTAGTGTCGTGGGACCCTTTCGATTCTGATAGCAATCACTCACAAGTGACCCCATGGATGACTATCAAGAAATCTTATTGGCAATGTTCCCCTTGAATGCTCCAGTCGAGCAAGGGCCACCTCAAGAAAATTAGCTCCCCCATAGAGATCGAAACAACCTCGATGGGACCAGATCAATTTGCTCGAGCAGGATGAGCCTCACATATCGCAAATAGTTTTTGGAGCTAACGAAGGCCTGTGGATCTCCGATAATGACTACGAAGATGAAATTGAGATGGCATATCTCAATCATATGTGGTAGCAACAATACCCCATGGACATTGATGACATGTTTCAATAGCTAAACATGGGGCCAAGGCATAGGTGGCACCTAAACCCAACATAATTGGACCAAGTGTTGCATCCACCACTTTGGGCATACAGAGAGCACCTTTTGCCTAGAGACCCTATAGAGTTATCAGTACCAAGGGCAGACCCTATCCTTCTATCCACACATAGGGCCGATCCATTTGTGCCAATACCCCCAGAGCCAGATCCGAAGCACAAAGGTCACCAAGGAAGTTTGAGTCACCACACTCGTGGTAATGGAGACCAAAATAATTTCATCAACATGATCTCCATTGACTTAACCGCCCCCATCCGCAATCTAGCCAATCTAGCATGACCATTGTATCTAGACTTAGATGCTATAGATTGGGATCATGCTAACTCCCAACCATCCCCATCAGAGTAATTGCCTTGCAGTGAGATGCTTCATTTCACCCCAGGACCAACTCAGGATATCTTCCACGCTAAAGAGGAACCTGATGTTCCAAACGTAGATCTAAATTCAGCAAATGATATCCACCTGATCCCAACTCCACACCAGTTGGAGGATGAATCCCACATGTCAGTCGAGGAGATGACTGACGTAGACATCAACTCTGATCTAATGAATCCATAGATCATCAAGCTTGGGGTAAGTCTATCTCCCAAAGAACAAGTTGACTACATTGCCCTTATCAAAGAGAAGAAGGAGGTTTTTGCATGGTCCTACAAAGACATGTCGGGGCTAGACCCGCTGCTAGTCATGCATAATATGATGCTTGATCCAACATTCAAGCCAGTCAAGCAAAAACTATGTAATATGCACCCAACATTAGCCTTAATGGTAAAATATGAGCTACAAAAGCTATTGGATGCACAGTTTGTCATCTGCATAGATTACCCACCATGGTTTTCCAATATGGTGCCCATCAAAAATCCTGACAGGAGGATTCGCATATGCACTAATTTTCAAGATCTAAACAAAGCAAGTCCTAAGGATGATTTCCCCTTGCCTTGCATCGACGCATTGGTAGATGCTACAGTGGGCCACGAAATTCTATCCCTCATGGATGGTTTCTCGGGATACAATCAAATTCGTATCAATCCCGAGGACCAACTAAAAATGGCGTTCACAATGCCTTGGGGGACATTTTGTTATAAGGTCATGCCCTTTGGCCTTAAAAATGTTGGTGCCACCTACCAATGTGCCATGACATACATCTTCCATGATCACATGCATAAAACTTTGGAAGATTACATGGATGATTTGTTGGCAAAATATCTTTTGCACCCAGATCATCTCGATGACTTAAGCAAGATCCTCAATCACCTCATCGAACACAAAGTCAAACTAAACCCTAAGAAGAGTGTATTTGGCATCACATATGGAAAAATCTTGGGTTTCATAGTCCCAAAATGAGGCATCGAGGTGGATCTACATAAAGTCAAGGCAATCCTTAAAATGCTCCCCCCAACTACCATCAAACAGCTCAAAAGCCTATAGGGAAAGGTCGCATCAAAGAAGCGCTTCATAGCGTAGCTATCTAACAAGTGTTGAACCATGAATAAATTATTACACAAGGGGGTAGCATTTCATTGGGATGATGAGTGCCAGTCAACATTCGATGACATCAAACAATACTTGGCTTTGCTGCCAGTATTTAGACCAGGAGTGCCATTCTACTTATACATCTCATCTACTGAGGTGGCACTGGGCACCATGCTAGCCCAAAAAGAATGAACTACACAAATAGAAGGCTACTTACTATCTTAGCCGCACCTTGGTCAGTTATGAACTTAACTATGCATATGTCGAGAAGCTATGCTTAGCAGTGGTATTTGCTACCAAAAATCTATGCCACTACATGCTGAGCAATACGACGTATGTTGTGTCTAAGAAAAATACATTGTGGTACATGATGAGTCGTACTTATCACAATAGCTACATGGAAAAATGGATCTTGTTGTTGACAGAGTTTGACATCGAATTCATTGGAAAAAATTCCATCAGAGGTCAAGTCATCATCGATCAACTAGCAAAGGCTCCTCTCGAAGATGATCAACCTTTGACCATAGATCTACCCGATGATGGGGTCTTCCATGTCTCAGAATCTCCAGATTTTGATGAGCTTGAGTCATAGGCCGACATAACCTTATTTTTCAATGGTTCTAAATGTGAGCAAGGGGGTGGCACGAGAATCATATTCTTCACACCACAAGGGGCTCCAATACCTCTATCATTAAAACTTGATTTCTCGTGCACCAATAACAATGCCGAATATGAAGCCTTGCTCATAGGTCTTCAGAAAAAAATCACCATGAACATCAAATGCTTTAACATCTTTGGTGATTCATTGTTAATTTTCAACCAAGTAAAAGGGGTATTCTGATGAGGATTGATGTTAGATCTTTCATATGACCCCTCTAGTAGTTCCTAGCTAGGTTTGCATAGTTTATTTCTAGAAAATTCATATTGTAAGTGAGTCTCCTTTCTCACATGCACTTGTGGGCACTAGTTGTCTTCTAGTTGTCATTTAGAGTGTTAGTTAGTAAGTGTGAACTCAAAGTAGGAAGTGTGTACTTCAAGATAGCTAAAATGGATCTTCTAGTTAGAAATATTAACTTAGAAGTTTACGTGCATTCTCCTTTGCACCTTTGTAGCTTTTTGGTTAAGCATATTGGATCAAATCCATGATTTCATGGGTTGGTTATGTATTTTGGGCCATTAGTGCCTATATATTGAATTGTAAATAATAGAACACTTAGTTGGATTTTCAATCCTTTTCATTGGTATCGAGCCTAGTTCATGTTTGCACTAGGGCTTGTGAGGTGAGAGGATAGGAGATAGAATTATTATGAGAAACATTTTCTCAATGAGGACTCGGTTTAAGCCCAAAGGGAGCTTGAAAACCATTCGGAGAAGGAAGTTCCTTCGCCGACAAACCCCTCGTTCCAACTTTTTGCTTATGCTCAAGAGGTATAGGAAAAGTTTGCCCCAAAGTTCTTCGTATACTGATCCTTGGAAGGTATTGGATCGTAGCTACGGTCCAATTAGGATTAGGGAGCCATTTGACCCTGCTGCCCCCCCCATTTTTGAGTACTGAAGAGCTCCAGGACGTCATCAAAGCTAGGTCGTGTGTCGAATTAGATCTGGGTGCCTTTCAAACGCTGGTCGTGTGTCGACCGGATCTTGAAAGGAGAGCTACTGGTGGGAGCTGGTTGCTCACATTTTTATAATTTAAGCTTTAAAAATTTCAGAATTAACCCCCCTGGTTAATTTTTAAATTTTTTTAAATTGTACTAGAAAGCTTTTATTTTAAGTTGATATATTATTTTCTTAATATACTGCTTAGCTGCAATTGTAAAAAAAAAAAGCATTTTATTTTAAAATTTGCAGCATTCGGCCCAGGATCTGCTGCATTCGACAGTGCAGGCCAGGCCTTCGGCCGCGTTCGGCAATGCCGGTGCTTTTCCGATAGCACTCGATGCGGAATTTTGCCGTTGGGCTGGCCTTGTTGTCCGGCGTGACAGTGATAGCTATTGCTGCCATCGCTATCCGCTGACAGCGCCAGGCCCGCGCCTGAGCGTCAGGCCGGCCGCCTGACGATTGCTATCTGTTCTGACAGCATCAGGCAGGACAGTCTTGGCTGTCA